>JAVTVY010028296.1:0-101825 GCA_036873755.1 Hanleya hanleyi
GGAAAGGAACCATTAATTATCAGTGGCCTAACAGAATTTCACCTCATCTTAAGCATGTAAAGGGGGATTTATACCCGAAAAATCTGATCAATCAAATTTTCCGATTCATTGCCAGTCTTTTAGAAAATTCACCTATGTGTCAATCTCGACATGAGGAAAATATTGAGAAAAAAAATCATATTTACGTTTACTTTGTACATAATTTTTGTCAGTGGGAATGTCAAACGGGCTTATTCCAGTTAAGTATAAGAACCCCAAATACAGGGTCAAATTGATCCACAAGTGTCAAACAATAGCACTGGATCATTATTTTCCCCATGTAGTACCTACAGGTAAAAATATTAACCAAATTATGTTCAATATAATTTTTCATGCCATATCCCTTAATTTATATCTGTATATTGGGATAATATCTTTCTATAGTTGGGCTAATAAATATCACTCCGGTTGTATTGTACAACAAGTTGTAGATCATTTTGATGCTTCAATTCATTTGAAGTTGTTATACTTACATATAACTGGGTTAAGCCCGATCGATTTCTGATTAAAATTATGTACAAATGAATGTGGGCCTAAATATGATTTGTTTTTTTTTCCTCCCTCTCGTTTTCCTTATTTCAATTTCAATATCTTCCTTGTGTCGAGACTGACAATTCGGAGAAGCTTTGTGACCTTGAACTCTAAGCTGTTTGTAAGAAATCGCCAAAAACTGACAAGGGGTCGAAAAATGTGATTAATGAGCTTTTCGGGTACCATATAAATCTCCCTTAAACCAGAATTAGAAAAGCTGTGGTGATGGAGTTTGATCTCTCTCATTAAACACAATATTGTAAGAGCTTCAATGTGGAAAACTGCTTCATTGCCCTATTTAATGTGTAGCCAGTGGCTAAGTTGATCTGATTGGTTGAAAAATGAGATTTGTTCCAGCTTCATTTAAAAATCAGTCCAGTGTGTGCAGAAGTTCACATGGTGTTGCCCTAAATCTGTTTAGATTTAACATGGCAGAGATGTGTACATGTGGGAAGTGCACAGGTCACCTCAGCTCATTTTAAGAAAAACAGCCAACCATACAGCCAAATTTTGGCTAATAATAGAGGGAATTCCATTAAACGGTGCATTAACCTAAACCTAACTATAACCTAAACAAATTCAAATTAAGAGATAACCACAATCCTGTTACCAAATTGATTATTAAAACACCAACAAACTAATAACTGAAATAATTAGGAAAGATAAGCGAACGAAAAACAACAACCAACCCACTAACTACATGTAAACTCAAACGAATTGCAAACTAAACAAAAAAGAAAGAGATAAATGGAATGAAAACAGGAATGATAACCACCGACTTAAGTGAAACTAAACAAAATGAAACGCAAAAATCTCTAGGGCCATGCGCTATTTAACGGAATTTCCTCTCTTTCCTGGCCCAGATCAGACATGGCCGGAATTTTCTTTTTCCACCAGTCGTGCTGGTTACACAAAACAAGGTGAAAGCAGTTTTGAACAGAGCTCTTTATGAATATAGTGTTTATGGTCAAGTCTGGGGTTTGAGTGTTGCATGGATGCATACACTTTAAGAGAAATTCAGAATCCACTAACACATTACTTTTGGACACAGGGACCTCAAATATTAAAGCCTTTGTTTATTTACATATGTCATTGATGTACACAGCTCCAGACTGGATCTTCCGGACTTACTGCAAGTGAGGTATTTGGTTATGTGTGCGGTCAAGTTTAACGCGCGACGCATACAGTAACATGCTATACCATAATACTATAGTCTCTTTGTGATAAACAGTGGATTATTAATATCTAGTACTAGAAATATGTGACTGTTATAAGAGTACATGGATGGTGTGAGAGTAGTTTCAGGTGAAGATTGAATCATTCTGGGTAAGTTTCGCAATGCAATGAGTAACGGATGGGGGGGGGGGGGGGCTCGAACTGGCATTTCCTCTCGAATGCAGCATTCTGGGACATCCTTATTTTTGGGAAAATTATACATATAGTTTCATAAACATCGAGGCAAAAATTCTGAAATTTTGGAAAACACAAATTTCTGAGAACTTGTCATGCATGTGACTGTCATTTTGAATTGACAACTTTATCAAGCTTTATGCGGCTGAAGCTCCATACCCCTCTGTCAGTTTAAGCAGAGCATTTCATGTGTTTTCACTTTTTGTTTCAGTGTTATGAAGAAATAGTATGTATGTTGTAAGAACTTCCCCATCAAGACGGTATCTCTTTGCAAAAGCCTAGGTCACTCCCAGTAGGAATTAGACACATCATCTGACCGACTACATGCTGACCAAGATAGAGCTGTTGTGGAAGATTGCCGCCATTATCTCTGTAAGTATGGACCTCAACTATGTTTAATGTATTATATGCTCATTGAATGTTCTCTTGCAACAGATATATTTCATATTTTCCTTTTTATATTCTTCATGGATTAGTTAATGATGGAGTTATCAGCCTATCTACTTCATTTGGTTTAAATGAAATATTAAGTCTCATAGTAGCTTGAGAAAACTGAGCTCCAAATTTGCTATCTCAAGCTCAGCTGATTTCAGAAATTAAATCTGTATCACTTGTCTGCCATTGTTTGATGCCGAGTTGAGAAGTCGCATCAGACCACCTGGCTGGACGTCAATGCTTGTTTGTAAATGTTCAGACTTCAGGATGCTGCCTGGTTTCATGTGATGTGATGTCACAATGAAGGAAATATAGACAATGATGTTTTGCAAATCAGATTTCAGCTGGGCTTGAGGTACCAACTTTTTAAAAGCTTCTTCTACAAGACAAACTACATGTACTTCAATTTAAACCAAGCAAAGTAGATTCACTGATATTTTTATCATTATTCAACCAATATAAAAAAATACTTTTGCAATTCTCCTTTAGCAGGAACAATGCTGCAGTGGACATTGGCTATCGCGCGACAGTTATGTTTTCAAATAGGTACTGTAATTCAAAAACTTCAAAATGTCTTTATTCGTGTAACATAAAGGCCACATTTTTTATTGGGCACAACAGAATTGGGCACAAAAACTTGACCCTCTGAGGCTCTCCATCTACTACAGTCGAGGCCAGTACATTGTTCTCTTAAGGGCATTCTTATGTATAGTCTTTGTTTCTGTTCATGATGGTTGTATGAATTTTGTCATTTTGTTTCATAGGTCCGCTGTTGCTGACAAACTACATGGATGGATTCCAAGCAGACCATTAATGTGTACAAAGGAGGATCTGATGATATTGGTAAAGAAGTGATTCACTCTCACACTTGTTATTTAACTGATAGAAGACTGAACATGACCTTCCAACAGAAATGTGCAGTGACCTTGACCTTTACATGACTTCTTGACCTAGGTTCAATAGGCTTCTTCTTGATCATTAAGTTTGACGTATACACTGAGCTGTAGCATAGGCATAACATTTTTCAATGATTTTAGCCAGTGAGCTTGACCTTTTGACCTCAAAATGAATATGGTTCCTTTCGCACCATGGGTATAACCAAAGTTTGGTACCAATCCATAACTAGGAACTGAAGATAATGCACAGAGAACAAAAATTAGCACAGGTTAACAGATGGACAAACAGACGGATGGACAGTCAGTAAAACCAGAAGCTTCTTTGCCAGGAGTTTAATTACATCTCAAATTGAGTGAGTGAGTATGGTTTAACGTCTCTTTCAACACTATTTCAGTCAAATCACAAGGTTTGATTCCTATTACTTTTCACACCCAGAAACCACGTGGGTAGGGTCCTGTTCCTTTTCACACCAGGACACTCCACAGAGTCGCCTCTTGCGACAAGCCCTCTGAGGAGCTGAAGCCTAATCTCACCATGACCTGGAGTCTGAACAATGACACCCCAGGTTAAACCTCAGGAGACCCACGAGGCCACACAATCCACAACTCTGAACTGCCAGAAGTTCTGACCTGGACATAAACAATTCATGATGATTTCCAGATTTTTGGGCCACAATCACCTTGACCTTTGATCTCATAATAGGATTCTCCCTTATCCCATGGATAAAGTATATTCCAAGTTTGGTAGCAGTCCATAACTTGGAAGTAGAGATATTGCACAGACAAAACAGACAGACAGAACTTGCTATTGCATAATATGACCTTGTCAAATGACCTTAAAGTAGGTAAGGTGATATAAGCAACACAAGAACAAGAAAAAGCAACAAATTCCAAAAGCTTAAATCCGTAGAGTGATAAACCTGGGAATTTGTCATGTGTTGATATAAATTTAACCATCATGCATTTGTATCATGTAGAGTGTCATTGTAATTTGAAATGTATAATATCGCAGAAGAATTTGAATTTTTTTCTACTGTCATCTCATGGTTGACAGACCGATGGATGGGATGACATTAGAAACCAGTTTGAATTCGTCCTGAATGATCATGGGGTGTCACCAGGATATCTTGAGAGGGGATCGTTTCCTATGTTCACTTATTAGAGAGCCCAGTACTGTGTTCTCCATCCTAGGAAAATAATATATAGGCTCAGCTTGCTCGTTTGCACTCAACGACCCCCCTAACAACGCCCTTGCTGGTCATGGACTACTGTTAAAATTGGCTTTGGGGTATTGTCATAATGTATGTACGTCTGTCTATCTGTTTTCTTGTTACTGCAGTATCTAAGGAATGATTATGCCTAGGAGCCTCAAACTTGGATCACACATACATCATCAATGATCAACTGTTTGATTTTACTTTTTGTCACCAATTTTCTAAACATAACATCATTTAAATACACCCAAGGCCGAGTGGTTCTCAGTGCTTTGCACAGTTCATGTTTTCAGTTGATATGAATGCTCATTTGTCTATAAATGTCAATGTTGTTGGATATAATAATATATCGGGTGAGTTCCAGTAAACGAGAGGCAATGAAACCCCTTAATATATATTTTGGTATGTAATAATGCTCTGTTATATGGTACTTTGATATCTCATAGATAGAAAATTTATCACATATAATGTTTATAACTGACTGAATGATCCAAATGAGAATACCTGATTGAATTGAGTTATTGAACATGTTGAATCATTCTAAATTATTTAGATAGCTGCTGATTATATTATGTTATTTGTTACAATGTTGTTATCATTTGCAGTGAGTTGGGAACACTGATGATATATTGGGATCACAGCTTCTCTTTCACATACCTCTTCCACTTTGATCTCACCTTACATGGAATGATGAAGACTTCCAACATACAGTTTATATCGTTTCAAGATCCAAGATCTTCATCAGGCATTTATCATCAATACTAGGAGCTAGAAGGAGGTCTACGGTTCTCAACTGTGATTCGAGCCCTACACATTGCGTAAGCATACTCAAGCTTGAGTGTAACATTAAACCATATCCCCCCCCCCCTTCCTTTTCAAGCTTCGATCATATGGATATTTACACCGCATTAGCAAATGTGATGGTGTGCATATTGGAAAGAGCCTCTTGTTACCTGACTATCCTTTTAAAATTCTGCTACTGACTGGAATGGAGGGTCTGTGTCCAAAGTCTTTCTTGGAAAACCCCATCTTCACAACATCAAGGTTTCCTTTTGAGCCAAAGGTGAAACCTTGAACATCTTTCATAGCAGACCGCGTTCCGCCCACTTTCAGTGTTTTCTACAATTGCCTGGTTTGTGGGATATTTGATGGCAGATGAATAGGCCAACATATATTTTCAATAATTTGGAAAAACTAGTAAAATTAACGATTTTTAAAAATATTTTTCCTTTATGTTCATTAATTTTCATAATTTATTTCATATAAAGGGTACCACCATCTACTATTTTCATCTGTCATCCATGACAGACTCATATTTTTGTTTTTAATTTTTGTTTGTAGAATCTAATAATTCCAACAGTATACAATTATCACAACAAAATCTGCAATCGATAGAAAGGATAATGAAATATCAAAGCAAAATTCATTTATGTGAATTTTGAGAACAATAACACAGCAAGAAAGCAATCAGAGATTGCTCAATTGTATGCCCCCCCCCCCCTTCCGCTTTAATCTAACACTGCCCTGCCATTGTTCTGTGTTGGTCGGTGGAGGCCTAATTTGGATAATTATAAAAATTCTGTTTCAGTCACTTTTTTCGGCATGCCTCGCATAATACATATTTCAAGTATCAACCCACATGTAATAATACAATGTTGTGATACAAGATGGTCGCCGGGGCTTTCGCCAAATCCGAAAATGTGACCTGGTTATGAGACCTACATTCCTTGGGAGTATATTGCGGTGAAATTATGAAGCGATCAGTTAACTTTGAATTTTGCACCCAATTCACACTTTTGGGGTAATTGGAATGTAGAATAACAATTTTATAGCCCTTTTCCCTGTCCAAATCGGTTATGGACGGAGATCCAACCTGGACAAATAAATATATCCCATTCACTTAGGTTTTGATGAATGAAGGGCCATAACCCTTGAAAACATAACTGAAAGCAGAGAAACTTCACGCTGCAAAACTATAGGGCATTGACCACATATCCTGCAAATTCCATACTTGTCCATTCAATATTAACCGAGATCCAGCCCGGACAAGTCCCAATTCACAAAGAACAAAGGGCTATAACTCATGAAAATGTACGCGAAACACGGAGAAGCTTCACGCTGCACAACTACAGGGCAAATTTCAAAATTGTCCATACAATATTAACCAAGATCCAGCCCAGACAAGTCCCAATTCATGGAGATTTCAGGAACAAAGGGCCATAACTCTTGAAAATATAAGCGAAACCGGGAATAACTTTACGCTGCACAACTGTGGGGCACTGACCACATATCACGCAAATATCATACTTGTCCATACAATATTAACCAAGATCCAGCCCGAACAAATCTCATTCACAGAGATTTCAGAAAAAGGGCCATAACTCTAGAAAATTTTACCAGAACTCGGAAAAAACTCATGGACAGACGGACGGATGGACAGACGGATGGATGGACAGATGGACGGATGGACAAAGCGATCGCTATATGCCCCCCCCCTCTCTAATTAGAGGGGGGGGGGCATAATGGGATGTAGCTGTTATCATTCTGTCAAATGACGTTATCAGCAGTTTTGGTGTTCTAAATCCATTAAACGTTTCAACTTTATTTGAATCCTTTGGCCCATTCACATTATTCTTTCCCTTGGACATTTTGAAATCAACTGTCTGTCACAGGTGTTTTGAAATCTAAAAGAAGGACATTAAATGAAAATGATGTTAGCAACATTTTTCCTGTTGCTGAAAAGTATGTTCAGTCACCACAAGATTTGGTTTTTTGGTTTACCTGCTTTTTTACAATGGGCACTCTTATCTCTACCATTTCTAAAGACCATATTATGTATGTTTCTTGGACTACAGAACAGTGTTTGAATTTCTCTAACTTCATCTACTCTGACAGATATGATGTTAGACACCAGTTTTATTTCACTTTCATCTCTTATTATTCCCATTTGCCCTAAGTGTTTTCTAGCTTGACGAGTTAGTGGTGGTCAGATAATGAAAAGTCTGTAATGATTATAGCTGATGTATTTTGTTTTTCTAAGGTCAGTATCATTTGAAATTTCATTTTTGAAATTACAGATGAAAAAAGGACAGATTTTGGTACCCTTTTATTAGAGAATACACCAAATGTACATATTCATCGACCAGCAAATAGCCCACAAGCCAGGCAACTGTGGTGTTTTTCTAATCTGTTGTCACAGTTGCCATGGTCACGTTAAAATTGAGTCATCTCTGTCTAGAATTTCTGGAGTTATTTCCTGAGTTTGTTATGTTCAACATATATTACAGCATATATGTTACATCGTTACTGAAATATCTTCAGAACACTATTATAATTGAATCTTCTTAGTGTACATTTCCTGGAGTTATGCCCCTTGGTTATATTCAGCATATCTTAAAGTGCTAATGCAGCGAAATTTTGGGTCGGCGTATTCGACTGATGAAACGGAATTCGACTGATGAAAACGGAAACTCGGTCGGTTATTTGTTGATAGCTCGCTTGATACTGGTTCGATTCTGACAATCTAAACTTTCCGGAGTAGCTGAAGAGATTCTCTTTTCAAAAATATATAGTTTGATGACAAAAGTTTTTTAATTTTTGAGATAGTGGGCAACTGAAATTTTCGTGTCGACTTCGCTGAAATTTTTTCTGGACCGACCGACATGTGGTTTTTCTTGTCCGGAAAATTATTCCGTGGACTGACTGAAATACTTTTAGGTTTCCGGAACGCTCTACTTTCTTACGAATAAAATGATATAAAATATATGCATGTACCTTCTACCGTTTTCCTTAAAAGGGTTCGCTGAAAAAAAACGATTGAAAATCACAACATTTTCAGCTGAATCTGCCGTAAAACGGATTAGTGAAGAGAGTTAAAAACTCGGATTTGGAGACGGACTTCAGAAGATTCCGAAAATCCGGAATAAGGATCGCGGGTAAGTTTATTGAAAGATTGGTTATGTCGGTAGGTCATAAGTGTCGAATTAAATTTAAAAAGCATAGTTTGCACAAAAAATATCCTAGTTTTCAAATAAATGAATGTTTGTCATGTAATAACTTAATGTAAATGGAAATAGTATTTTTCTATGGTATAAATATATTTTTTAATTGATCATTAATTTTAAATACGTATATTTTGATGCATGTACCTTCTTGTACCTGAAAAATGACCAGGAATATACATATTTTGTTCTCAGTAATTATTATAATTTATATGAACTAAAATGAATTTTATCATTGTGAGTTTTGTTCACTTACTGATATTTTGACATCTCACAGCCCAGACTGGTGAACAGTTAAGTTTTAATCCCATGCAATTAATCCCCAACCGCTAATCCGTTACAACACTTGCCGAGAGTATTGTTTGGTGGAGGTGTAAGTGTTTATAGTTCAGATGTAGTAGAGATTTCTAAATCTAAGGCTGTTGAGATTTTAAGTGATCCTAGTAGCGATAAGATTTCTACTATTCCGCCTGTAAAACCTAAGGGTGGAGAAGTCTATGTGATTCGTTCTGAAAATGTAGGGGACTGGAAATGTGACCAATACCAGTGGCTAAATAATGGTAAATACAACAAAAAATTGGGGGAAGATACTTTGCGGGTGGTTTATTTTAAGATAAAGATAAAAGTAGATCCTTCAGAAAAAAGTAAAGCAAAAACAACAATTTGAGGAATTTGTTGACGATCAGGTTGGGTTAGGGGTTTGAAAGTGAGACATAAGGGAATCATTGAAAACAATGAGTGGTTATGTTCCGATATTATGTCCGATGTTCAGTCACTTTTGAAAAAGCAGTTCCCGTTTGTTCAGGGTTTAGAAGAAACTGGTAAGGCTCCGATGTTTCAAAAGGATGAAGGTCGATGGGTTAATAGTTCTCCGTTCTCTTATGTAGATGGGCCGGCTGGTCAGATTCATCACACTGGTAGGGATCATTGGGTAGCTTGTCTGAAAGATAAGAACAATCAGGTATATTTATTAGACAGTTTGAAATCAGGGAATCCGTTGACAACTTCCCTTGAGATTCAACTTTCTGCAGCTCATGGGAAGAGTGGCGAAAAAATTACTGTTACAGTTCCAAGTGTTCAGCAACAAGACAATGGGTCGGATTGTGGATTGTTTGCTACAGCTAACTTAGTTGAGTTCTGTTTTTACGGTTACCTTGGTAAGACTACTTTGACTTTCAATCCACATATTCTAAGAAAACATTTACTTCAGTGTTTAGAAGATGGAAAATGACACCCTTCCCACGGACTAATGAGAGTGGAAAGATAGTTAGAATTAGGTTGGTGAACAAAGTTATTAGTCGTTTTTGTTCGTGTGGTAAGCCTGATTGTTTTGAAGACATGGTAGGAAACGGTGTACTGTTTGGAAACATTTGTCTTGTGCTCAGCCAAATGACAATTCTACTGATTGGTTTTGTGACAGACATATTCAGTAGACAAAGAAATTATTTCTTTTATGTTACTCCTTTGTTGTTCTTTAGGATTTCCGGAACAAAGGACCAATTAGTGTGTGAACAGTGTTCCAAAATCATTTTTGCTTGTCAAAATTGTTTTTACTTCATTTTATAAATTAAATTATATTTATATTATCAATTAGTAAATTTATATTAATAACAAAACCAAGAACAAAAATTACTGAGAACAAAATATGTATATTCCTGGTCATTCTGCATTTCGATTATAAAAATATATATAAAATTAATGATCAATTCAAAATTAAATACTATTTCCATTTACATTAAGTTATTACATGACAAACATTCATTTATTTGAAAACTAGGATATTTTTTGTGCAAACTACGCTTTTTAAATTTAATTCGACACTTATGACATACCGACATAACCAATCTTCCAATAAACTTACCCGCGATCCTTATTCCGCATTTTCGGAATCTTCTGAAGTCCGTCTCCAAATCCGGGTTTTTAACTCGCTTCACTAATCCGTTTTACGGCAGATTCAGCTGAAAATGTTGTGATTTTCAATCGGTTTTTTTCAGCGAACCCTTTTAAGGAAAACGGTAGAAGGTACATGCATATATTTTATATCATTTTATTCGTAAGAAAGTAGAGCGTTCCGGAAACCTAAAAGTATTTCAGTCAGTCCACGGAATAATTTTCCGGACAAGAAAAACCGCATGTCGGTCGGTCCAGAAAAAATTTCAGCGAAGTCGACACGAAAAGTTCAGTTGCCCACTATCTCAAAAATTAAAAAACTTTTGTCATCAAACTATATATTTTTGAAAAGAGAATCTCTTCAGCTACTCCGGAAAGTTTAGATTGTCAGAATCGAACCAGTATCAAGCGAGCTATCAACAAATAACCGATCGAGTTTCCGTTTTCATCAGTCGAATTCCGTTTCATCAGTCGATTATCTGATCCCGAAATTTTTATTAAATAATTTGATTCTCTATTCTTTCATGATTAATTTGCTATATCCATGAGGAAAATCGGACAAGGAGAAGTTCTTATTTCAAATGGAAAAGGGCGTGCAATTGTGCTCTTAAAAGGGCGACCGTTTACATCGGCTTTGTTTACAAAATTATATATGCATGACGTCATAAGGATGACCGATCGTCAGCTGGAGTCTTGGCTCAGCATGGCGGGCAGTGTTGGAGGGTTCCAAGCAAGCCCATCTTCGTGGCCAATTTTACTGGTTTGTTCAATAAAAAATTTGAATTTAATGTTCATCGGGAAATTGAGTATGACAAGGAAAACTGTTTATTATTAGAGATTCGTGTGAATGAATATAGACTGACCTTTATCAATTTGTATGGACCTAATGATGCCGCGATCGAGCGAAGCCTACCGTGTGCAACCAGGCTAAATTGAATTCATTGCCACAGAAAGGACTCCAAATTCCACTGAGCAGTTCCATTATTATTACACATTCTGATCAAATTAATTACCTAGAATCTGGAGTCTACATAAATGTGTTTTGTACGATATTTATAAAATTTATCTGCCAGTGTCCGCATTTTGTTTGCTTGCATAGGCTGTACGGTGTATCACTTATCATTACACGGAAGCATTTCCAGCTCCAAGAAAATAACGAAGATCGATCTTCATTATCCCCAGATTATCACATATATATGTTTTCTTCTTCCCATTACAATCAACTTTATATTAGATCTGAAAACATAATATTATATGCTCTAAATTGGAATGAAAACTATCACGTCGTCTGAAGCGGCCGGTCTGAAGTGCTCTCGCCGAGGTCCGTTTTTATTTCAGATACTTCCGAGAGACTCGTTTTTCAATGTTGTCTTTGTCTTGTTTGATGAGTTTTGTTGTTGTTTGAATCTTCTTTAGTTGAAATGTTTGAAATGTTAGTTTTCTCGGTATGTAAACTCCAATTTAATATTTTAGTATTTCTGAAATTATGTTAGTGCATGGCATCGAGAAAGCTCTGTGCTCACTAATCTTTTCGCTTACCCGGTTGTCGGCATGATTCAACATGCAGTTGCTCAGATGATACAAACTTTGGAGATTTTTAAAATAATTTCTAATGCCACGGGATTATTTTTGATGACAAATAATTGCATAGACAGAGTTTGGAATATATTGCGAGTTTCGGCAGCTAATGTGTGATATTAATAACTGATAAATCCACGAAACCCCCGTTCCCTCGTATGTGAATCGGACAGTAACTGCATGCATTCGTCCAACGATACTTGCCCACGAATTAAGGTAAATAAATCATTGTAACTGGTCATGCAGTTGATTGATGTGATTGTTCTAGTAGTGATTGTACTCTGTCCTAAATGGGCTTGTTTCTAGTACAATAAATTGAATTGAATTGCAGGGACATGTGGCCGACTGGATTCTTTCTTTCATTCCTGGCACGTTACCATACGAAGACAGTGATGGATATTGAGAGTATTAACTCAACAGCAATGTAAATTAAGTCTATGGAGATTGGTCTTCGCCATATGCTACGCATATCGCTGGCTTGCTCGTCGACCGGCATGTCATACTTATGACGTCACACGTACACGAAACATGGCGACCGTGATTGTCGCACTTTATCTGCTAACCCCCCTTGTGTTTCGTAGCAAAATATAATATCTTCCTGTTTAAAACCCTCTGTGAGAATTTTATTAACTTAAACCAGAAATCCCAAACCGTAAAATTTCATGATAAAAATGAAATTGACGATTTCGCTGCATTAGCACTTTAATACATCGTTACTGAGATATCTTGAGAAAGACTTGCCCCAGAAATATCAAACCTTTTGTGAACATCAATATTCTTGTGACCCATAATATTAAAATTGAGTTGTCTCGGTCTAAAATTTCCAGAGTTATGCCCCTTCATTATTTCAGCATAAATATGTTACATCAGGCACAGCTTTCTTGTTAACACCATATCGTGAGATTGTCTTGCCTCAGGAACATGAAACCTGTTGCGCACATCCATACATAATTGTCATCCAAACCCACCGAAGTTGCCTTCCATTACGATTCACAGAGTTATGCCCCTTAACTGTATAATATCTTGCACTGGAACTGAACTATATGTTATAGATTGCACTGCTATAACTCTCAAAGAATTAGATTATTTTTATCTTACTCATGGTCAGCAATTTTGGAAGACCCTGTATTTCTTCAGAAAGTGCGACCGATTTGAGGTCGCAAAGACCCCAGAGCTGAGGTGTTTTCAGATACGTAGCTTAGTTTTTGACAATTTTGATGATTTTCCTGAAGAGTTATGACCATCATCATCAAAATCAATTTTTTCCCAGTCCAAATTTAAATAACTAGTTGACCGAGAACTTTGAAACCTAAATACATGTAAATTATAGATTTGCAGACATATTTTTCACCTGTTTCGATGATTTTTATTGAGACCCTAGCTTTAGCTCGATATAGGAATCTAAATGATGTCTGTGTATGTCCCTGTCCTTGTACAAGCAAAAATGTTTTTAAGTTTTGGTCTTTTTTTCCTGTTCACAGCTTCTCTGCCTCACTCTATGTCCCCTGAACTAAGCCCAGCTCGACCCCCCGAAACCTAATATATTCCGGGTGATTACACCCTGCTAAAATATTCCATCCACCACGCTCGGGAGCATGTACCTACCCCGTGGCTCCAAGCCCAATCCTCTTATCTCATAAACTAAGCCTCGACCGACCCCATACCCGCATATATTCTGGGAGCATGCATCATGCTACATTTATTCAATGCATTGCCTGATCCCATACCATAAAATTTCAATCTGAAATAGTTCTTGCCATTTGCTATGTGCAGTTTTATAATATGCTCTTGTTTCCATTTTGTAGGTGTGTGTGATACCAAGCTGCAGTTTCCTCCACCGTGCTGTATACACATAAAATTTCTCGACAACAATGGACCAAATGCCGGATGTCCTCGAGATCTCCCCAGTATACAATGTTTCATGGTTCAACTGGAAGACCACAAACTGAAAGACTGTTCATTTACATTGGTCATTCACTTTGGAGCTGATGAAAAATCAACAGTTGGCTCCATCAAAATGTTACATGTTTTTTTAGTATAACAAATTGAAACCTACAAAATGATATTTCTTGTCCATTGTGTGTTAAATTTTTAATTCTGTCTATAAAATCCCAGACTACATGTTTCATGTACCAAGGCTCAATTGCATAAGGTGACATCATAATTCATTGATGTCCTCATGGTCAAAGGTCACTAAAGCCATATAAGGGCATAAAAATGTAAAGATCATAGATGATTGGGCATGGAGAAGTAACAGGAACTTGATAATGTGATGTCTAGCACTGTAATATCACTTGTCTTTATTGCACCATGTAAGCATCCTGTCTGTGTCTTGTGCGCTGTCCTCAGTGTTTTATAGGGTGGATGGAGGGTGTCTGGTTCCATGCTGCTTCAAAGATTTCTTCTTTGAAGTAACAGGAACACAACTGGGCTGGGTGGTGCTTAGTTGGTTCGTCGTGATATAGCTGAAATATTGTTGAAAGCGATGTTAAATTCTATTCACTCACTCACCCTGATTGGGCATGGGATTAGTCGACACATCCACTGACAACCTGTAATGACCATATTTGATGCTATGTCCACATTAACTTCAATGAATTCTAACATCGTCCTATGCAATTAAACCTTAGTAAATGAAACAAGTATTATAGCATTTTATGAGGAGGGAAGGAAAAAGTTACGTAAAATGTCATGAATAATAAACATCTCAGAAAAATGGGTTATTTTGTAGATTTTCATTTTGTTATACATGCTGCAAAACTGAAGTTCATGGAAACACAATCATTGATTTTTCACAAGTTCAATATAACCGCATCATTTGTGTTCATGACACACAAACGAAACTTCTGATGAACTTGGCTCTTGACTTATTTTTTGTTGTCAATTGAACTGTTGTTGTATATCATTATGTTGAGAATTATTCCAGCTATGTACAAACCTGCCTCACACAACATGCAGTCCTTCACAAGCTTACATGTGCAAACTGAATGCCTGAAGTTAATCCTTAGACAACAGATTTCTCCAACAGCAGTAGGTGCATTGACATGTGACTCAAGGCATGAATTTTCGGTTCATACTTTAATCTCTTTCTTATGCACACAGCAAAGGAATTAGTTTTAATTAATGATACACACGACTGCTTTCAACATGAAGTTGCCAAAATTATCATCAATAATATCATCATGATTATGATATTATCATTACCTTCATTTTACCACCATAATGGTCCTTTCTTGGAATAGTAGGATAATTTGATGCATATATACCATATTTACACCAGTTATTAATAGTTAAAAATTGGCCCCATGCTGTAAGCATAGGAAAGAGAGCAAAAGCACTAACCACAAATTCATGCCAAACGGGTCTATGCACCTCTCGCTGCTATAGGAGAAATCTTTTGTCCAATGATCAACTTCAATTATATCGGGAATCGGGCATTGAAGCAGCATTTGGGTTAAAGGGGACCCAAATGGAAAATGTAAATTGAGAAGAGAGATACATGTTTGTGATAGCCATTCTTTTTCTGAGAATTTCAGTATTTATTTCATCAAATTATTCCTATTGGTTGCCAATATATTGGAAAATTTGGGGGTTTGGTACAAATTTGGTATGCAAATGAGCTTTGGTGATGTCACACACAGAATTAGACATGTATATACAGATAACTCACTCGACTATCTGCATGTCACATTTGAGATTTAACAATTTACCAATTTAGTTTATGAAATACATGGCAGTGTGACTAACATCACAGGACCTACGAAGTAGCGTTTGATATGATTTAAGTGTGTACTCGAGAGATGACTTGGGGGCCCTATGTGCTACCATGAGAGAATTTATATAGCAGTCTCTAATTGACAGTGGGTACTTTTAACTTTCTCAGATGTCACCGCTGGTGAGTCATTAGCGTAGCAACTATTATCGCCCGCAGTTCCTATTACCCTGGACAGTTATCAGCCCAGCAGTACAGCACGAGGTCACCCATCCAAGTCTTGACCGGGCTCAAAGTCGCTTAACTTCGGTGATTTTACAAGAACCGGTGTGCCGTGATATGCCTTATCATGGAACCTTTAAAAGTCACAGTGAAACATACAGCCAAGGGTTCCCGATGGGCATGACAGTGAACTCGCTGAGCCATCAATAAATAATAATATAAAAAATATAATTATAAATCAAATTTTCATCAGAATTCGGTCAGCTCAGAACTTGCTGGTAACAATGCCCTAATGCACGTTCATGCCAAAAATCAAGGTTCTAATGTCAATGGTTCTCCTTATTTTGCTGACGAAAGAATTCAGATGAACTGACTGACTGACTCACTCATTGACTCGCTCATTACAGGACAATTTGCAAATGGTAGCCTACTTCGTAGGAATAAAAAAAAAACCTCGCTGCAAGATGGTGATCAGCTCAGATTTTCATTGGCTATCTATGACCTAAACTTGCGTTCTGATTTGCATCATTTACCCCATTCTATATGATGTTAGGGAAAAGAAGGAAAATTTAAACTTATGTGTTTAAACCAAACATAAAGATGGAAATATTTTTTCACAAGTTAACCCCAATACATTGGGTTCACTTGATCATGTTGATCGGGGTTTGAAATGATCACCAAATACTTACAGGACATTGTCAAGAATTGTCGGGCACATAATTACAGGCAATTTCATAATAATTTACTGTTTGTGGCAGATGTGCTGTTTACAAACATGCCATGTATTGCTCTGGCAAGTGTGAAGCTGAACAGTTTTGTTGTCTGAAGTTGCAAACTTGCAAGTTAATTTTGACTATCATGCTGATCTCTGATTGGGTGATGGGTTTTCAAATGGCCACTCAGCCAATGAGAATCCTAGAAACACATCAAATTAAATAACCATGCTAATAAAAGTTTGCAATTTCAGATAGGGGGTGCTTGTGTTACATGTGATTTTTGATTCAGTATAGACATGTAATTTCTTGTCTCTGAAAGATATCTTACTCTTGGTAAACTATTATTTAATCCTGTGTAAAATACATGTGAGCCGACTGAAAACTGCAGGACAGTACCAATTTTCTGCCAGACTTGTCCTGCAAATAGATATATCGACCCCTGTCGATTATGGCACCAATCCTCATTTGTATGAAATCTGAGATTTACAGTATCTCTGCTAGCATTGGAGAATTTGTGAAACAGACATTTACTTAGAATTCTTTGTTCCCAATGACATGACTTCTCAATTTGTATGGCTTAAAATCCTATAAACAATCTCACTTTTGTACATGTCATTATAGGATTTTAGATTCTCAGATTATTGCCACACCCAATGACAACATCTGATGAATATTTAGTGTTCATTTTACTAGTGAAACAGACCAGTAACCATCACTGGTGCCGATTTGTGTAATGGAAGTAAATTAAGCATCATGTTGCCCAGTTCCACATTAACTTCTTATCCATGTATACCAGTCCTCAAAATTTTGAGTACGGTAACCTGTTATTTACCACATGTAAATATTCCGAAAGTTCTGGATATGTTATCAATTTATGCCAACTTAAAAATATGAACAGAGCTTGAAGTCCAATAACTTTGCAATATGATATTAATCAGTTGTACCGGTACTTGTACAATTGTAACATTATGCATGACAGAAAGCATGATTTACCTGGGGAATGTTAGGTTTCAGAAATATGGTTAACAGAACAGCATGTTCATGCTAGTGGCTATATTTTTCTGAAAATCTGATACAATGATTGAAATTTATTCTGAAAAATCCATAATTGCTGTGGGAACCATACATGGATTGATTTGCCATGTCCCAAGAGTGACATCTAATTATTAGGAAATATGATATTGGTTGGTGCAAAATAATCAATATCCCATTGAAAGCGACAAACAAGATACCAGTTATTTGTTATGTTATCCAACTTGATTCCTGCTAGTCTTGTCATACTTCAGTGATCACCAGGTGATAGAAATTGATAGTCGAGTCTTACATGTATGTTTGTGTGCTTTTGTGCATGAATGGGGAAGTACTTGTTCTGCCACATCCTTGCTAAAACCAGGGGTATACTCTGTACTCGATATAGGCCCTGGTACACTTGCGCAATGTATAGTGTTCAACGTAAAGCAACATCCTGGATATATTGACCAATCAGATCACTAGTGTACATGTATCCGTCAATGTATCTGATCTCACCTTCCCACTGAAGGACTTGAATTGGATGAAAGACAGTTCTACAAAATTTCACTGATCTATCCGTTAAGATTTTATTGTTATGCATGCTTGGATTAAATAGTTTGCGAATAGTTTAGCACAGAAAGTAAAACTCTAACGAATTTTACCATCAGCGCAGTTTTTCTAGGTCACATAACTGGAATGTGGCTGAAACGCAGTCTGCTATGCAAGTTGGTCAAGGGTTCGCCTTTTGCTCACAAATAGAAACCTTGATGTTGTGAAGATGGTTCTGTCAATGCTGGTAAATAATGACAACTACATGCAGTTTTGCCAAATTCTTCATTGATGTATCAAACCTGTGTTTTCCAGTTAAAACGATTTTTTCCATGTAAAAGCATATGCAGAGCTGGGCTGGGAACTACCCAATGTGAGATGCTCGTCGGGATAATTCTAGCATCCGGTGATCACTAGAGTGAAATGGCTATAGCTGTAGCCCCAGATATTTTGTCAGCTGATCATATACATATACACACAAACAAAATCAGATTTTCTTAGTTCCCGTACCCAATTTTTAATCTACAGTGTGTAAGAAAAAAGTGAAGACTTGAACTATTCCTGTTCCAGTAACTCGACAACCTTGAGTGTGACAGTAAGCCTACCAGTACGGATACATTGTATGTTTAGTTGAAGCAGAATATCTTGCTCAATAAATTATATAATGTAAAATCCTTGTTGATTATCTGTGCATGAGATTGTTTCTGACCTGCCTAATAGTTTTATTTATTTTGATGCATCCTTGTAAGTTTGGGGAAGAATAAGACTGTCCTACATGTACATACAAGTAACTTTGTTTCAGTAACCAATAAATTCCCTCATTTTAACATTTAAATGGATTGTTAATTGAATTTTTCCTCTCTTCATTTACAAGCTGAATAGTTATAGATGACGGTGCAATATTTATTATTGTATGGGCGGATCTGAAATAATAGATTTGAAGCCAACCAAAAGATGGGTGTTCAGAAAAAAATAATCCCACTTTTGAAATTTTAGTCATTTGAACTCCGGACCTTGATCATGTTGATTGGTAAATAATAATAATTCTTTATTGCAGACTCAAATGGGAGGGGTAGGGGGAGCAGTAAATTGTGGATTTGCAGACATCCACAGTAGAATGATTCTATTCTATCCGTGACTTTGTTCACTTAACTGTTAATTAATGTGAATTATTATTCAGATGGGGTCCGTAAAGTCACAAAGTCCAAGTTGAGGGTCCTGGTAGATATCGCACCGTCTATTTTTAAAAAATCTATCCTGCTTTGCCTTTCAGACTGATCGATTGCTGCTTCTCATCGTCTACGAGTAATTGACGAAGTTTCTGGTTTATTGTTTGTTGCCTAACCAGCGCAAAATAAATCAAAAACTTTGTAGATTTCTCGCAAAGAACCTGGCCAGGTTGTTGTTGTGTGGTCATGTGACCAACATCTGCGAAACTCGTCACATGACCGCTTGTTGCTGTAGCAACATGAACAACAACAACAACACCTGGACTGAACAGCCGAAATCATGGAAAATAATGAGAATAAAACACATAAGGACGCAACACGAAAGTGTGAGAAACAAACAAACGTGTGAGCATAAATATAATCGTAGAAAATGAACCATAATCTCGTTCTACTGAGAGTTCAGCCACGGGATTTCTCGTTTTCTGCCGAAGAAAATACGAAACAATGTCTGTGAATATTTGACCAAAAACATGGGTACCATTCGTGTCCGATCCACCGTCTGTTCACCGATCGGCCCGTCACCGTCTGTGACACATCTCATCGGACCGGAGTGGCGGTGAAAACATCATGCGCATATGTGAGGGGTACCGGAGCGGTGCCGGCTGTGTGCACAGACGGTGCCGACGTGGGGAATTTACGTGTGTATGTTAAACAAATTCTAAATGTTTTATCCTCAGGTGGTAAGCAAGACGGTATCTTCCAGATATTCCGTCACAGGATACCATGCCTAGTCTGTAATGTTTGCAAGGATGCACTTCGGTTGACAACTTCTTGCATTTCAAACAGTTCATCTCAATGTCTTACAATTACAGACATGGCGGGGACATGGCGGGGACATGGCGATTTGAGTTACTTCTGTTCCTTATAGTTTATTGTAAACAGTTATGTTCATATTCACAGCATCAATCGAATACGAAAGTATTGATCCAGTTGATTGGGAAGATGGAGAATTTGAAGTTAACCTATATTATGCAAAACACTTTCATTATGTACCTACCGGTACATGACAGTGAACGTGTCAATTTTTATAATTGTTGATTTATACCACAAGAGCCTAAAATGTTTGTAGATGGTATGATATAATTTCACAGACGAGGACAGAACAACGTTTGAATGCTGTATTGTCACTATCACGTGATGGTACCGGCACGTTAGATTACCTTTTAAATTACCTCCGATATATTTTTTGTGGATTTATTTCTTGACCAATTTTTGTAAGGGTTTCGATGAGGTCCCGTTAAACCTGAATGGTGAAAACGCTGTGATGCTGTGAAATATATGATAGCGCGGACACAGGCATGGGCATCGCACCTACACTAGTAACAGTACCGAGATGGTACGTTCAGGTAGTGTCATATATTTTTGTAGGGGTTACTTTTCAAATGTTGACTCTTTATCGCTCAGATGTATAAATAGTTGTAAGTTGTATATTTACAACGCCGTGTGACTTCCTGTTCGTTTTGTGTCTTGAGAGTACCGGTTGAAAGTATTACCTGTAGTTTATTTATCAGGGTAGATAATGCTTCACATTATGCATTCCGCCTGGTGCATCATAAAAGGCTGTTGTATAATAAAATATCTTTGCAACTCCGCATGACTTCTTAATGTTTGTTTTGGCTGCAGTTTGAGTCTTGAGAGTTCCGGTTGAGAGTAATTACCTGTAGCATATCTATCAGGGCCTAATGCCTCTCATTTGAATTGCTGCACATAAGTTGGTCGTGCCCCAGTCCGCCTGGCGCTCCTTCTCGGCTGTTAAATCTTTTTCCCAATAAAATATATTCCCTAGCAATACATATCTGAAATTATTATATTTTTTAGTTTCTCCCCATATAAATTGTAATGAGATAAAACTGCATATTTCCTGGTCAAGTGGGTGTAGATTGTCCGCTGAAGCTGCATATTCCACCCCATGAAATATACACCAAAGGGAGAGAATTACGACAGAGGTTGCCCCGTTCTCTCGCTCGCGATGCATACAGCCGATCACGGAGCAGTTCTTCGAGCTCATTTTTGCTGCAGAATACAGCAGAAATAATTATCTTCCCTATCTAATTGTAAGTATAATCGTACCCAAGCACATTATTGGAGTAACTAACAAGGGTCATCGAACAACTCGCAACGGTCGTTGCGAGATTTACACGATAGTAGTGAAGCAGCTCCGAATCAGTGGAATCTCGTGCATGATAAATTATGTTGCAGACGATTGCCCACTGGAAACAACCAACTCAGAAGGATTGCGCTCTTGCAAAATAAAACATAAATAGAGGATCTTACAAGAGTGGCTATTTAATATGAAAGTTATGACACGAGTTGAGTAAGTTTTATATGTTGCGAGCTTTATATCACATAACTATTTTTAAGCAAATTATAAACGCAATAATTCGAAATATTTTATCATCGAAACTATCGCAAAATTTCCTTTCTTTGTTTCTTCTTGACGAAAAAAACGTCCGTGGCACAGGTGCATCACAGTCTGACGAGTTACTGTACACGCAAGCCGATATAGTTCCAAAACGCAACAGAGTTTGAGCACCTCCCTTTTACGGCTGTTCAGTTTCCACAACATTTCAAAATATCGTAGACCATTTCACAACAGAATGCAGTAAGTGTAACTTGCTAATTTTCTGTTCTTCATACATTATTTATTTTGAATCATGTCATGCCACAAGTTACATTCGTGTTCGCTGCATGTCATCATGCGCGCGACATGTTGGCGAGTTCCCAGCGAGGTGACAAGTTAGGCTGACAAGATCATTTTGAATACGGTACGTAATTCGTTTGAAGTCTGTAATCATCCAGATCTATTGCAAGAAATAAACAAACATCGAGAAGATTCCATGTAGATATATTGCAGAAGAATGAACAAAAGTTTAGTTTAGAGATCTGACGGAATACGGTACCAAAAATGGCGGCATGGTTCGATTCGCCAAACACCATTGACAGACTACGTGAGTCCTTTATACAAAATATGAAGCTCAAAACAGTCGAAATAATGTATTGCCGATCATTGCTGCTTGTATGACTATTGACAATTATAGTATGCACGTCGATGCATGTTTCAGGATAAAATGATCGTCTTGCATATATCTATGTTGTTGTTGCACTAGTAAACATAGTATTTCGTAGTAAAATATTATCTATGGGAAAAATAGTTCAATGACGTCACCACCAAGCGTAGTAATTTATTTTCTCACGCTACATGTACTATCCAATCGTCTTCCTTCAAAGTGTTATGTCACTAGTTACATACGACATTTATGTCATGGCTTTATGTCACTGAATAACAACACAGTTATGTGATAAAACAATATTTTGCTCGACGGATAATAGATAGCACAGAGTTAGGTTGATAAATATAATACTGAAATTATTGCCTTGTAAGGGAATATGCAGCTGCGGCTCGGGCAATATGCACATCCTCGGGGCAACAACACTGCATATTCCCCTCAAAACAGGTCAATATTTTCATAATAGTTCATGAGATAACCGCAACAGTTTTGCTATAGTTGGTCACATAGACTACGTTGGCGTGAAAACCCATATTTCAGAACATAATTCTCCAAGATTTTAAATGAGCGTAAAGGTTTAAGCTTAACCTGTGATACAATGTGACCCCTGGGCTTAACCCCAGTGTAGTGTTGGCGGGAAAATTGTTTACTTGATCAAATTTTGAACTCCCAGTCTACATACACTTACGTCCACCTGCTGCCAACCGTCGGGACATGTTAGAGAGAAACATTTTTCAATTCAAGACGATGGAAATAGATTCAGTGTGGAATACTTACACTCTTTATCGTGAATTTATGTAACTTGAATGATATAATTGACAAGGAGAAATAACCGAATGATGTGGTTATCCCGCTGAATGCCAAACATTTGAGAATGCTCGCTCTAAATATGTAACTGGTACCAGACCACTATTAAAAATAGTGCCGATCCGTTAACCCCCTTTAGGCAACCTCTGCCAGAGAATTGAATTGTTTTCAATATTTTTTCCAGTCTCTGTTGCGAGGAATAATTGAAGGCCAGTGGTAGGTGATTGGAGTATGGTATGTGTTTGGTTCCGCTGTGAGTTTGATTTTGACTCAAGGCCTAATAAGGAGTTGCTAAGAGGGACTATTTGGGTGCCTGTGCACAGCTTTCTGAAAGCAGAGAAAAAAGCCAAAATTATGACGTCATTTGTAGGAGCGCGCATAACTCAAAATTTCAATGGGCGACCCCCGTCAAGAAGTCTGTCCGGTTGTAGTACTTGAATTAAAGTACTTCTGGCCGAAATATGGGAGTTGAGACTTAATTAATGAATCGAGGAGATGCAATTACGTTAACAGTTTTTAACATTGCCGCCAATGTAAATTTTAATAGTGGTCTGGACCCAACTGTGTGGTAGGCTCTCCGAGTGCGTTGCATAGAATAAGGGGAGCGTTATAAATTTATAGCTACCCCTCACGGCCTTGACATGGGCTATTTTATGGTAATTTCATATTTACGAAAATATATACAGTATCTGACAGTAGGAGGTATACAATCTGATGCCATGAGAATGATATTAATAAGCATCCGATACTGGAAACACCACCAAAGTTTCTTCGACCAGTTGTATTCCTGAGAGACTCCGTGCTACGAGATCTCACTATCACGCAGGCATGACTGTTGGGTATATTCGCTTTTTTGTATACAGAAAACAACATTTTTCGCTTACGCTGTTTTTTTCGCCAAATTTACGTGATGCGCGACTGGATAAAAATTTCACAATATCAGGGTGGGGAAAATGTCTCGTGTCACCTGGGGCTACTACTGACCTAGAAGCACCTGGTACTAAACATTGACCTAGAGGCACGTTTTGCTACCACTGACCTAGAGGCACCTGATTCTGCCAGTCAACTAGAAGCACCTGGTGTTACCACTGATTTAGAGGCACCTGATGCTATCACTGACCTAGAGGAACCTGATGCTATAACTGTCCTGAATGCGCCTGATGCGGCCACTCAGCTAAAGGCACTTGTTGCGGCCACTCAGCTAGAAGTACCTGGCACTACTTCTCGACTAGAAGCGCCTCGTGTTACCACTGACCTAGAGGCACCTGGTACTATGACCTAGAGACACCTGTTGCTATCACTGACACAGAGGCACCCATTGATTTCTTAGCACTGACACATGGTGCAACGACCATATCGGAGCCAAAGGTACGTCGTGCTACTTATGGAACGGTTCGACCTTTCATCTCTTTCAATTCATGGAGCATTCTAAATATTCGAACAGATATTGCTGAGTGCAAATTATCCAAAATTACTTCTAATTATTTCGAGCACGAATATTTTGTCATCCACATCTCGGTACTGGTGATGAATACAATCCGGTTGGTTGCACCAATCTGTGGTGGAGCGATCTAATAAATAAATCATCAGTGTTTGGCACCTGGTTCCTTCATAATAGCACCAAGAAATCGCATCTATTAAATTTGATTTAGTTCCCGGTTCGAACAGGAAGATAACTGGATAGACTGACGCATCTTGGCAATTTCATTCATTTTATTTCAAATCCCGATCCTGTTCAGGTGACCAGATGCGGTATGCAACTGTTGCAAGCAGACTTTCCAATGTATTTTGAACATATCTGAGTTACCCTCGATTTGTATACCAGTTTATTCGCGCTTCATCAGTTATATTGTCATCATTTACCTTTTCGTTCTCTTTGTTCAAGAATCACTGGGAATCTTACAGGGTGTGGTGCAACGCGTTTTTTATGTGAAATTTGGCAACACAATATATCAACAGCATATAGGTATTCCAATGGGTACTATTTGTGCACCCCTGTTGGCTGACCTATATCTGTTCTCTTGTGAATATGACTATATGCAGGCGCTTTCGAAAATCGATCCATTCAAAGCCCGTTCCTTCTTATTCATCAAACGCTATATGGACGATCTTCTCGCTGTGGATAATCGCTATATAAATGACGCAGTGAAGGGTATATATCCACCTTCACTGGATTTGAAGGAAACAACAGATAGCCCTACAGGCACGTCATATTTAGACCTCTATCTCTATAAAAATGAAGCGGACTTTCTCTCTCGTCGATTTTATGATAAAAGAGATGATTACAAATTCGACATCGTAAACTATCCCTTTCTGGACATTAATAGTCCAGTGGGACCTGCATATGGCGTATACATATCTCGCTTAGCAGCATTTGCTAGATCCTGTGTTGAATGTGATGATTTTAATCAACGTCACAAAACATTGTTGCAGAAACTTATAAAACAGGGCTATACCACCAAGCGTCTCCACTCAAAGTTTCTCAAATTTGGCGACACATATCGCATGCTGATAGCAAAATACGAACGTAGCGTGCAAGATATATGAGGTTACGTTTGTTCACTTGTGTCTAATCCCGTTTAACCCGGGGTCAGAGGCCGCATGCACCCATGTACTTCGAGATCCTCATGGTGCTCATATGAACAGTGACAATCAAAGCATGACTGAAATACATCATTCTCTAGATGACGACTTTACAACAAATATTTTGGATTAAGAATACCGATCGGCGATACGAATTTGATATTTTTGGAACATCATGATGTCTTGCCGGCATCAAAATTGTTGACCGCTTCTCTCTTGCAGTAAACTACTATGACTGTCTTTTTGAATTTGGTGCTAATACTGTTATATGGAATATGGAATAGGTCCTTGGATTATGGACGCGGATATTCTTTAATGGACGACGGCTGAATTATGAATGATGGGCACAGACGCTTGTAATTATCACAGTTTTCGCATTTTGTTGCAATATGACAAAAACGAAAGTTGAATAATCAGACCCACGGATATCGTTTGGAACATCTTCTAATTAGTTAGTCATATCCAGGAGACTCCGTGAAATAATCTCGAGCCCCATGAATGTAAGGAGGATATAAAAAATAATAATTTGGGGAACCATCCCTTAAATCCCTTTCCCCGTATGCGATTGTACTTCAAGCGCACAAGATATCTACATTTGGGAAAATTAGAATTGGATCTCAAAGCCCCAAACTCATTGTTGTATCTATATCGTCATGTATGCGACAATAAGAGGAAGTCATTTGGGCACCCTGATTATCTAAGTATTTGTGAACCGAGGTCATCTATGGCATTTATGTCAATCTCGAGCTTTAAAAGCTGTTTGAAAGGGCCTTTAGGAACATGCGAAATAACTCACTCTCCTGCTTCGATGCATATGTAGTTGACTCCGGATGTCTAAATTTCTTCGAGTTGATCCTTTACAAGATTATCGAACAAAAATTTCGATGACCAAGTAGACGGATTCAGACAACTGATTGAGTGGATAAGGAGTCTTACGCGGGTGGATGTAGTTACCAGGGTTACCCCATGTTGAGGCGTTTAATCCATCAGACGTCCTCGTTGCTCATTCATTAACATCAGATGAGTTGTTAGAGTTGATCTGTCATCACAGCTCACTATCTAGCGTATCTAATTTCGCTTACGCCAGTGGGGGCCGTGTGGATACTTTATAATCTCCAACTCGAAATCGCATCTGTCGCATCATGTCGCTTTCAATTTCGGTCCACGCTCGAGCTCGCGATCTTCAGCGCACCGTCAATAAACTTTGCCAAAGAACCCATGTACTTCAAGATCCTCATGGTACTCATATGAACAGGCACAATCAAAGCGTGACTGAGATACATCATTCTTTAGATGACGACTTTACAACGAATATTATGGATTAAGAATACTGATCAGCGATACGGATTTGATATTTTTGGAACATCATGATGTCTTGCCGGCATCATTGAAAACTGTTGACCGCTTCTCTTGCAGGAAACAAGCTTATGTTTATGTATACTATGATTGTCTTTTTGAATTTGGTGCTAATACTGTTATATGGAATATGAAATAGGTCTTTGGATTATGGACGCGGATATTCTCTAATGGACGACGGCTGGATTATGAATGGCGGACTAGACGCTTGTAATCAAAACTATTATCACATATGTACATGTACATGACAAAGTGATTCTGTCGTTTGCTGTTTTCTGTGGACTTGCTCAGTTCAGTGCGCTTTGGAGTCCTAATGTCTACCCTACTTCGTAAATCCTTTGACGTTAGTCACACTGCCATGTTTACGTTTGGATTTCAATAACATCTCAACTTGAGGAAGTGTTCAGCTTTCATTGTTCAAAATGCAATTATTTAGAAGGTAATATTAAATATCGTTTCCTTTAGTACTGGGCACTAAAGATCAGTTAGGCATGCCACGTCACGAATCTGATTTACGTGTCAAGCTGTACTTCCTGTTCGTTTGACCGGACTGACCCATAAGTTGCGAGAACTTTACTGATTTCTTGGAAGTGCGACGTAAACAAACGAGATACGGAAAAATACACGTGGCAAGCGAATTGAAAAGAAAAAAACAAAATTCCTGGGACATATCCTGTTACGGTACTTCAAAATGCTATATTTACCAAGGGTTGCCGTCCAGCAGGCCAAAAGAGTCTGGAAACAAGTAGAAAACACAGTCGCATTAAGGCAAGTACTATAGTTTGAAATATTATTTTCCGAGTTTGATATTTTTCCATTCGTGTGTTATTGTCTTCATTTATTCTTCATTCAGCACGTTGGCTATAGTTGGTGGCATCTTGTCTTATTTGTATGATTTGTTCTATCCCTTAGTAGACAACTAGAGCTTGTGTTGTGTTCTCTCAATATGACCAAAAGACAAATTGTGTTCTTTTGGGTTATTTAGATTTCAGTTTATCCCATGCTCGAGAGCAACGAAACGCAGTGAATTGACTTTCTTACATATCACGAAATGTTGGATATCTTGCATTATTGGTGGATCCCAGGGAATAGAATTTTATTCTCTCAAGTATAAATATACACGAGTGTATAGTTGTATCGGTGGTTACAAAGCACATCACTGACAAATCACCAGCCTAGAATTTCCCAACTGCCTGACTTCAGCATTATACATTTGTAAACACTTGTATCCTTAACAAAGGTATCCTTAAATGAAGAATAGAACTATCATTATACCAATCTGTTAGAAATACAATTCAGCAATGGTTGGACATTCGTGAAAATAAGATCATCGTCCACTATCTTTCGTCATTAAACTGCCAATTTATATATTGTTTAAGACTCGTATGTGGGTCTGCCGTAACTTGTCTTCGTGTATAGGTTCAATACACAAGCTTCCATCTTTTATGCTGGAGCTTAACCGATAGTCAGCCTAAGCTGCTAATTTTGTTCTTTGATAAGCCTAAATCTGAGCAGTAAACAATGAATTTCAGCAAAAAGATAATAATAAAGATAAAAATCTTTTCAATAAAATGTGACGCAATACAATATTTAATAACGAAACGACAGAAACAATGTTGCCGGGGTAATCAAGCTCGCCAGGAGTTGATCAGGATGGAATTACATGCCACCATTCTCCTTTCAGTTCAGACACACATATGAAAATGGCAAGGCTCTTCCTGCTGTGTGCCCTGGTGCTATTGTCTGGAACATGTACACTACAACAAAATACAGGTAAAGGGAGTGTCCGCGTGTGGTTCTATTGACTTGTACATGAACACTACAACATAACACATGTACAATGTGTGTGTGCGTGTATGTGTGTTTCTATTATCCGGAATGTACACTAAAATATAAAACATGTACAGGGTACTTGAGGCTGTATTTTCCCATACATCTACACAACAATATAATACAGATGCAGTGCGTGTGTGTGGGTGTGTGTGCGGGTATATGATTGGGTTCCATGTTTGAGTGTGTCTAGGGTCTGGGATGCGGAAAAAAGAAAATATCTACTTTTTCATTGAGCTTAAATATGGGAGATTCCCATTCATGTATTTGGAGTTTACTCGTACCGTTCAATGCTCTGATGACGTCGCAGTGGAATCAAGTTTCCGGGAGGTATTTTCTGATCACTCGAGAGTTCATTTAGTAGTCTGGTCCTTGCAAATATTCTTCATTGAGACAGGAACCCATGTGCTCTGAAGAATAAAACGGTTCATTTTGGATTCACTAATGTCGCTTTGACAGTGGACACTGGGTCACAGTATGACAGTGGACACTGGGTCACAGTATGACAGTGGACACTGGGTCAAAGTAATACATGTAGAAGAAGTGAAAACAAAACATTTTTCCTGTTTTACTGTAGATTGCACTCTAATAATACGAGTGAAAATTCTTAACTTTCCAATATTGACGACTATGGAAATGTTAATAGCATGGATACATATGTAGATCGCTCGGAGTGAGAAGCGAGAAATGCATTAAGGTGGATTCGCTACAGTTCATCTCAGATTTTTCCAATCAAGATAAGCAGTAACCGAGTTAAAATATATTTAGCCTAACTCAGTGTCACCCCTGGTATCACAAACTTAAACGTTTTTATATATATCTGCGATCGTGATTCGAAAGAATCTGGGATTTCCCATCAGGACCGGCGTTTTTTCTCCATTGTTCCGTTGTAATGGCTCTCTCTAATTTCCTAATGAAGGATACTTTTAGTTTTATCACATGACAATTCCCGTTCTCCGTTCCATAACTGATATCTGTAGCATCACCCTGTTGGGCATTATCGGTACTTCAGTCGGGTATATGCGAATTGTGTCCTTGAGATTGCATTCAGAGTAACCTGATCTGGCAAGTATTTTATTGTTTCATACATTTTTGGAAGTAGAAAACCTCACACGTCTATATGACGAGAAAACATTTAGAAAAAAAACCTAGCAGGTCGACCGTCCTGTTTTCTTCGTGATTTTGAACTGCCCTCGGGACATGACAATAGGGGACAGTGTGTTTTTTTTATGGAAATCGCAATTGCTATTTTTCTTAAGGTGTGTCGATCTTGGGACACATTGTTTAAGGAAAAGGAGTTCTGAGGGTTGTTTAAGGAAAAGGAATTCCAAGGATTGAAAAGTGCAATCCATTGTCTGTTTTCAATCGCACAGAACGAACTGCCGCGGGTAGGGTAACCAAAAGGTTCCAAAGGTGGCCGCTGGCGAATGTTTCTGAGAACGCAATCGTGTCTCGCTTTCATTCTGATTCGCACGTTCACACTTATAAGTTATTGACAAAACAAGAATTCGCTGTGATACCAAAATGCAAGTAATGAAGAAATGTGGTATTTGATTAGCCAATTGGTGTCCGTGGATCCACTTCCTTGCCAATCTCCAGTCCCAGAATCGGCACTGATATTCAGGAATGTGTGTGATAGTTGTGTTCAATACCAGAGTTAGTGCTCCTAGTGGATAATTCACCGAGAATATGTCCAAAATAAGATGAGCTGTCCCATATTCTAACTTATGCAAAATATCTCTAGTTGGCCTTTACCAGAGTCATTGTAGAGCCTGGGGGCCTCAAATGTTTAAATTAAATTGAAGTCAAATTCGATCAATGTGAATCTAATCCGTGTACACGGGTAGCGTGACTTGCTTTACAACAATTACAGAAAAAAAGGACGTCAATCGTAATTCAAATCAGGGTCATATGACGGATACATCAGTCTAATACTGAGTGGAAATTGTCAAATATGAATAACATCGTTGCTCTCAATGGTTGAAAGAAAACTCATTCTCACTCTCAAACCAAACATAAATTTCCCACCAGGCCCTTTGCCTCCTCTGTTAATCTGTGGAATAGAAATCGATGTCGTCAGAAAATTTAAATTCCTTGGCCTGTTCAATGATAGCTTAAACTGGACAGCTCATATTGACTATATATGTAAAAAGGTATCGAGAAAAATAGGAATCATCAATCGTATTAAAAATATAAAAATATCTTATACTACTCGATCCATATCTGTCAGATGGTAACGTCCTTTGGGGAAACACATATCCAACACATTTAAATCCGCTGATTATACTCCAAAAACGTGTGATTCGAGTCATAATCTCATCCAATAAACTTGAACATACCCAGCCACTTTTCCATAATTCGCAAATATTATCACTACTCGGATTGAACCAATATTGTTGCTTACTCATGGCCAACAAATTTATCTATCACCCATATCGTCTCCCCAAAAATTTCCAAACCTACTTTATGAAACAATCGGATATACATCAATACCAAACGCGAACCTGAAAATTTAACCTTTACAGGCATTTCCATTATTCTAACCTTTTTTTCTACACCCTTAAAAGCACAGGACCTCGGGAATGGAACAAGTTGCCCCCGTATTTAAAGACTATATACCCCATATCGCTTTTCAAATCAAAACTAAAATCATTTATCATTGATACCCGATTGATTTTCATGTCTAAAATATACTATATATTATAGTCCGTGTACTTTGCTTTTGTATATATTATCGATTCACCCACTACATATATTCTCGAATTTAGAATATTCTCATTCTCTAGGGATAGAACAAGCCCTCTGGGCTTTATTCCCGCCGATAATGTGTACTGGTTGACATATGTAACACATGTTCTTTGATTATTTCACGCTCAACCAACATCCCTATGTACAATTACTAATTGGTGAATAAAATCAAATCAAACCTACCAGACCTGGGGCCAAACATTTTCTATGCTATTTTATGAACGGAAAGTAATTCAGAGTTGATACTCCGTGAATTTGTATTTTATGAAATTGGGGTCATCTTGATCCTCCTTGCATAATCCCTCAAGCGGTATACTAGAAAATTGATATTTTGGTCATATTTCTTCAACAGTTATTGCGGAGAAATTACATAAATAAGAAATTTGAAGAATCTGACCGAAAAATCGACCAAAATGCTTTTTGAAAATGACGTCATCAAACCGACCATCTTGAAGTTTTTTACATTTTCTGGTAGAGTTTGACCCGGGGGTATAGTGTGGTAAATTTCACCCCCCCCCCCTCCCCTGCAGCTCAAGGGTAAGACAAATAATTAGCCTCCAGGCCTGGACAGGTTCCAAAAACGCCCACCCAGGCCAAACAGGGTTAGTACACGATCTCATTATTGAAAATTAGTGGACATGGCTTGTCACTCTATTCCTTTCAGATTCGTACGGGTTTAAAATCGTAAGGTGCGAAAGCTGGAAATTCCAATATGACACGTGCGCCCTTCCGGGGAAAGTTGACTCGATCGAATTGGAAAAAACAGGACTCGAAAACCAGCTGCACATTAGGCAGAACCTTTGGCCCCCTTCTGACTGGACATGCCATGTGGGTAAACAAATGATGCCGGGGACTGTTTTTGGTGAAATATCGCCGTAACCGTAAGTATACTTCAGACAGGCGGTTTGATTCTACAGGCATCATATTTGATGGTTCTGTTACATAGTGGGGGTGTTTGAGAAGGGGCAGCATTGTTTCACACAGAGACAAAATCGTCAAAATGGTTCCGCATTAAACCCCTGTCCATCAATATTTAGTTCCGCATGGCGAGATAGAATATAATTAAAAAAGGTAGAGATAAGGGTTGCAATCAGTGAATATGCGTCAGATCATACATTCAGAAAACCGAACTATGATCTGGGGTCTTGCGAAGCATAGACCGTTATCAATAATGCCAGAAAGAAAAAGACCACATGATGTTTCCATCGTCCTATCAACAAAGTATACTTCTGACTCTATTGCATGATTATACCTGACTATTTGAAAACATGATGAGCATTGTCTATACAAATATGTACATCTTATTTCATCTTCTTGGAAAGTTCGGAGTATCGTCCTCGCATTTACGTAGACGATGGTAAATATGTCTTCGCTTCATTGATAATCATGCCACTGTTAGTTCCAATTTGGAACTGTCAAATCTAGCGTTGTAAAACAATTATATACGATCGACCAATGTCGTGATATTTATTTTCATCATATCGCTTAGGTTTGGGCGCATAAAAGGAGTCTGTAGAATAATCTTGTTCCGATTGTTAATAAATTAACATGTTTATAGGATCTGAGGCTGTATGCATATGCTGAGAACCGCTCTTGGATTCGATATTCATTATTTGACTCCACAGAAAGTTTTGTCGCCAATAATTCGAAGACACTTTTAGTGGACTCCATCATCAAGTTATAAATAGGCATGGAATAAAATTTTCTCAATTCAGCTAGTTTTGAGCGTGATGCAAGCAGGTAACGTGTTGTTCAAATGGCTAGATTCAGACGGACCGTTTTCAAGGATCATATTACTTCAACCTCATTTATTGTCATGTATCTACTTTCGAATACGTAAGGTTGAAAATTTGTTTGTGACAATACCAGAGCCCGGAAGCCAATAATCAAATTTTCAGCATTAAATTTGCATGTACGAAACAGAACCACGAGATGCTGATTGGCCATTATGCTTGTATGGTGTAGATATATGTATGTTACACTTGTCCTTGTAGCTGGCTGTTACCTGAGAACTACTGAGTGCTCAAGCTGGAAGTACAAATACAATGCATGCTACCAACCAGGAAGTATTCTAATGGCCCATGTCGATAACAAGCATTCCAAGGCGGCTTGCACAATTAATTCCAGCTACGGTTTCAGAGGGAACAAATTGTGGGTGAACCATGGATGTAGAGCGGAATTCACAGTTACCATTTGTTAATATCCAGGTAAAGTTATAAACGATAATGATAAGCTAATATCGTGTATTTCGAACATGGATAAGGATATTTTGTAACCGCCAACCACATATTCTCGTGCACGAAATTATAGGTTGGTTTTAAGGGTACTGAGCCCTCCTACGTACACACACTTCTTCACACCCTCTAGAACATGTCTTTTACAGCTAAATGTATGCCTCATAGCTATGGCAATGTATATATTCCGTGAAAGCTCATTTGTTGAGGATTGCAAATGTATAAATTTGTTCACTGTAAACCTGTAGATTGTGAAAATGTTCCATTTTTTTTTAAATTTAATTCAAATTTTTTAAATGCTATTTTCAAAAAAGTATTCAACTTATCATAAATTCCTTCGTTATTTTCTGTAGAAAACAACTCAAACGGGAAATCTGTGTCTCAGTTTTATCAATTTCGGTCTAGTTCTCACTCTTTTGACATTTCATTGAACATTTCTTTGCAAAATCGAGCAACTCACAGCTTTGAACTTTGGAGTTCATTTAAATGTCAGTAAAATAAGAACTAGATCAAAATAGACAAAACTGAGACACAGGGTTTCTCGTTGGAGTTGTCTCCTACAGGAAATGATAATGTAAGTTACTATAAAGTGAATACTTTTTGAAGATTAGCCATTTAAAAATGAAGGCTCATTTTTTTAATTATATTTTTAAATGAATGTCGTCACAAACCACAGATTTACAGTTAACAAATTTATTTATTTGGAATCCTTAGGAAATGCGCTTTCAAAAAATATTTCCCGCAGCTATAAGGCATAGTTTTAGCTGTATAAAGACAAACTCTAGAGGGTGTGTAAAAGTTTCTGCAGGAGGGCTCAATATCCTTAATTTAGTTTATATTTCACACCTGGAAGGATTTGAGTGCTAACAATCTTTCGGTAAGTTTGGTTTAATGAACCACTACTCATGGACTTATGGAATGTCGTATGTGGCGCCTATAGTTTGTCAAGACTGTATAGTTACAGACTGTATTTAAAGATCTAATCAGCCTCAAGATCGATGGAATATGCGAATCCTCCCCTGTGTTTTTCAGTAGCGAAGTTTGCTAAACCGTCATGGGTATTATATATGATGATAGTTGAATTGTCATATACCACAAATGCAAGAATATATTGTCCGAGAAACGTTTGACGCGTGATGTTCGACTGACGTAGCGACGCTCACTAATCTTGAATGCTGAACGGCTGCAGCCATGGGTTAACGTCATGGCTCGTGCCTGAGGTTCGGTAGAGTGGCAGTTCATTCTTAGGCTTTAATAATGCACCACAGCTGTATACGCTTGTTGACACGGCCGTCGAAAAATAGACGGCATGTCATGCTATTTATATTTGGCGTTCAGTTTCCTCCATTTTCTCGTAAATGATAGAGAAAGTTCGGTGATAAGGTCAAATATGTTTTATTTTGTACCTGTCGTAACATATGTCACCATCACGAAGTTTGAAAGACACCGATTCCGGCTTAGATTGGAGCCTGATTACATCTTTAATAATTCAATAATAAGGACTTGAGACATACCACCTTAAACTGTGTTGTTGCACTATACAATCTTTTTTCCTATATAAATATCTTTGGTGCAAAAAGTTACTAATGTTGAGTTCTATCCCCCATCCGCGAAAACTCCGGAGGTATTTGTTATCAATCTTTGGTCAATTTTTACATAAACTATTTTGCTGCGGTTCAAGAACAATCCTGTTGGACACACAAGCATGTAGTTTTCCCGAAGTACGGATAATAATTGCGGATATTAATAATGCTGGCATCTACCTGGTCTTTGAAGTTATTTTCATCATCGGCTTAACGGGTTTCTTTTCCAGATTCAGCGTGCCGACCATCATTTCTTGAATACGCCATCTGAAGCAGCCCTGAAAAATATAACTACCTGACGTTCTCCATCCTGCCATGAGCTCTGCGAATTTTCACTCAATATTAAACAAAAAGTTCTAAATTGTCTTATTTTGGTCTAAGATTCTGCCATAACGTATGACTGGGATGTCAAATTCAAACGGTTGATTTAAACCACAGCATATTTCTTGGAAAGTATACAGCTTAGATTAACATTGCATGCTTGTAAATGGTATAGAAAAATGTTGCCTTCAAGTGTTAACGCTTCGTGCTCTTTCGTAAATATTAGACATCAAGTGGATAGCATAGCTTGCAATTTCGATCTAATGTCTTTATATACATTCTTTCAAAGTTCAATACACTAATAATAAGTTTGCTAACTAATAATAAACTATTCTATGAAATATTTACCTATATCAGTCTGCTAACCGTGTGTATATCTGAGACGTTTTAGCACGCTTGTGTGAAATCTATACTTGCCGTGTCATATCAAGTGCAGATGTTCATTTGGAAGATTCTAGTTTACAAGGCGGGTGATGAATGGTCAACAATGTCGTCTGCATCCATACAATCGAATAAACAAATAAATAAATAGCAAGATTGAATTTTTATTTCATCTTTTACGGTTGTTTCCATCGAGAAATTGAGTAACAACCGACACAAATAGACCTATATCATTGTATGTTTCACACAGTGTGGTGGGAGAATCACTCTCCAACAAGATACCACATAAACTCTTCCATCGAACTTGGCACGTTTCCATAGCAACCATTTTTGGGGTCAACCGGAATCGATAAAGACAATGCACAGACGCGTCATATATAGGACATCGAAGCTCGGAAAATGGCAGACTGGTACATAAGTCACTAGAAATTATAACTCTTGCACGCCATCTTTCTCATCTTTGGGTAGAAAGCTATCCTGGCCATCTCTTAATGCTGTGATGGTAGCAATAAATCATGCTAACACCCACCGTATAACATCGTTATTTATTACAAGGCAATTAATTGATGTTATATTGTGCGAAGCGATATCCATCGACCACCCGTTGATAATAAACGTCTTCAGCGGTCTTGAGTGATCCATCAGATGTAATGCTTAGTGGTATGGAAAAAGTCGATGAAGATATTATCGATGTACAATGCTTCATTTACCTGCCCGTAGATGAACAATTGCCAGATATTAAACATGTAACGAGATTCTTCCATCACGAGGAAATGGATAATTTCCCCATGGGCTATGCTCGGGGTTGTCTTGTGTATTAGATAGTCGGTTATTTCATGAGCAGTAATCAGACATACTGTCTAATAGTTTTCGAGTCAATTTCTGAGCTACTGTGCAAACGAAATTATATAAGGATGCCATCGATAGTTCAGATGGAAGTTCAAATTTGGACGTGAAGAAAGCTAATTCCCATCGCGATTGTACGTAAGACACGCGTTTAATTGCGACATAGAGGAGTACTTGGCGCTGGATCCGACATTCTGCCAACGGTATTCGTCAACAATCAATCTTCGTAGCCATCTGTCAACGCTAAATTCAAATAAACAAAGATCACCTCGTTTGAAAACTACTATTAATGAATTGGCATTGCAGGGATATAGCATCATGGTCCACATTCTCCAAGTTTCTCGTAATTTGTGGCGAAAAACTCAGGGTGCAATGTGTGAAATAGTCAATCAGGGAAAACGTAATTCCATTCAGTTGTGTTCAAATGAACAAACACAAAGAGACAGACAGTGAGAGAGAGAGAGAGAGAGAGAATTAAGAGTTAACTCTTATTCAGTAATAATGCAGCTTTTTAGCGACGATAAAACAGAATTCTAAGTATTCCAACAAAAAGAGGTTCATAACCCAGCAATCCAGGAATAATCAACACAACACACCACGGACATTCATACAACGGATTTCTCTCGAATAACGTAAAATACAGTTTTCTTTCATCCGACTAAAACGATCTACTAATGTAGCTGCTTGATAAGAAGAGTTTCTCAGAATCTCAAAATCTATACAGTCGATCCAATGCACGACTGCGATACACTTTCAATCTTTGAGACTAATAGAAGACTGCTTTTTAAACTAAATAATTGATTTGGTTGGCTCACATCGTGAATGGGAACTCGGGTATTGCGATGAAGCAGATTACTACAAACAGACAGAATGGATAAAGAATAATGGTTAGTTATTAGAATTGAGAACATCATCATGTCTTGCTGACATCATTGGAAACTGTTGACCGCTTTTCCGTAGTAGGAAATCATTTTGTGTCTTTATTATATTCATTGTATACACATCTGGAATTGGTGCTAACTGTCATATGAAATAGGTTTTCCCATTATTGACTTGGAAGTCTTTGTATGAAGGACGGCTGAATATTGAATGTCGGATCTGACGATTGCTATATGTAACATTTACTGTCCCCTGTTCAATTGCTGACTGGGGAAGGGCCACCCCAATATAGGATTCTTTAAGTACATTAGTGTTCATATGAACAGACGCGATCAAAGCAAACAACAAACAAAAGATAACGACTTTACAACGCATATCACATGGATTAAGAATACTGATCAGCGATACGGATGTGATATTATTGTAACATCATGCTGGCATTATTGAATTACAAACGTCTAGTCCGTCATTCATAATCCAGCCGTCGTCCATTAGAGAATATCCGCGTCCATAATCCAAAGACCTATTCCATTTTCCATATAACAATATTAGCACACCAAATTCAAAAAGACAATCATAGTATACATAAACATAGGCTTGTTTCCTGCAAGAGAGAAGCGGTCAACAGTTTTCAATGATGCCGGCAAGACATCATGATGTTCCAAAAATATCAAATCCGTTGACCGCTTTTCTCTTGCAGGAAATTAGGCTAGTTTTATGTATTTTATGATTTGTCCTATTTACTTGGGGCTAATATTATTATATGAATTAGGTCTTTGGATTATGGACGCGGAAATTTTCTAATTGACGACGGCTGAATATTGAATGACGGACTAGACGCTTGTATTTTAAGAGGTTAAACAATCAGATTCATTCAATCTTTATTTTTCCCATATCAGTATCACACGCTGATGTAGCCTTTTATAATCGTAGCGTGTAATTGAGTTCAGAAGTGATGATCAGTTGCCACTCATGAGCGGTATATGGGAATTTGCTGAGTACATTTACTGAGTACTTCTTGTATTTCCTGTCTAAGCCATGCATTGACCCAAGATTCGGAATCATTTCATAGTTTTCAAAGACATCTACACGAGTGACTAACGAACTGACAACTCCGGCCAAACGCGCCGATGATCTCTAAATTTCTACGATGTTTGACATAGGTCGGGAGTCGATGCAGCAAAATGGTCGCCCCGTTTGCCCTTCGAGCTGACCAACATCTGACCATACGGCATGGAAGAGTACGGTATGCGGGTTAGCCCGGTGATGGCAGGCCGAAAATCCGTGTGAGCAAAAAGTGGCATATTTTGCAGTGAGCAGCGGGGATACTAATTTCCCGGAAATAGATGTTATATAAACGATAGATGTTATATACCAGCGAGAGATCCTGAAAGATCTTGGCGCCCACCATTGTCCGATAATTGTAAGCCAATGACAAGAGGACCTTTTTGTCCATTGTTACTATGAACAAACGATTGATTTGTAATTTTGTTTGCAGAATTTCGAATTTGAGCGAAAACGATCGAAAAAGGGACACTGGAAAACACCAAGATATTATCTTTCTAAGTTTCAGGAGTTTCAAGGTTTCTAGAAACTGTACTTGATGTCGGTTGTCGGTTGTCGAAAATGGTAAGATGGTACAAACTTAATACTAGTGAAGGGATCCGGTCCGTGCAGTAATGTTGAAACTTTGAAAGTGTCTGAATCTCCCTTGGACCAAAACACGCAGTAGTCTACAGTTGTCGAGTTGTGACGTTGTGTCACAAGAGTGACATCTCTTTGTGTAGCCGGCCTGTCGGCAGACGAAACAGTAAGGCAGTTCACTTGCAACGGCATGGAGTAAAGTAAACTGATTTAAAATTTGAAGAAATACATTTTAATTCGGAATCATTTGAACTCTTTGATATAGAAAGTGAAGGTATGGATATTCTTTATAGTAAATATATAGAATATGCCCCACCGTTTGATCCGCCGACTCTTGTGATGCAACGTCACAACTCAGTAATATCATATTAATTTGAAGCGTAACTTGGATTTTCGAATCGGACCAAAAAGGTATCTTGCGCTACTAGGCCCCATGTTGGACCTGTGTACCAAATTTGAGAAAGACCCATGCAGTATTTCCCGAGAAATCACGATAACAAAGAAACATGGGAAATTCAAGATGGCCGCCAGGTGGCCATATTGGACTTTTTGAAATCGGAGTGAAAGGGGTATCTTGCACAACTAAGCCCCAAGGGGAACCTGTGTACCAAATTTGAGAAAGATCCATGCAGTACTTCATGAGAAATCACGATAACAAAGTTTCATAGAGGAAATCCAATATGGCCGCCTGGTGGCCATATTGGATTTCGGAATCGGACCAGAAAAGCTATCTTGCATAACTAGACCACAAAGGGAACCTGTGTACCAAATTTGTGAAAGATCCATGCAGTAGTTCCTAAGAATTCACGATAACAAAACTTTATGGGGAAATTCAAAATGGCCGCCTGATGGCCATATTTGATTTTCGAATCGGACCAAAAAAGGCATCTTGCACAACTGCACCACAAAGGAAACCTGTGTACCGAATTTGAGAAAGATCCATGAAGTACTTCCTGAGAAATCACGATAACAAAGCTTCATGGGGAAATCTAAGATGGCCGCCTGGTGGCCATATTGGGTCTTCAAATCGGACCGGAAAAGGTCTCTTGCACAACTAGGCCCTAAGGGGAACCTGTGTACCAAATTTGAGAAAGGTCCACACAGTTTTTCCCGAGAAATTACGATAAAGTTTCATGGGGAAATCCAAGATGGTGCCTGGTGGCCATATTGGATTTTCGAATCGTACCAGAAAAGGTATCTTGCACAACTAGACCCCAAGAGGAACCTGTGTACCAAATTTGAAAAAGATCCATGCAGTAGTTCCTGAGAAATCGCGATAACAAAGTTTCATGGGGAAATCCAAGATGGCCGCCTTGTGGCCATATTGGATTTTCGGATCGGACCAAAAAAGACATCTTGCACAACTTGACCACAATTTGTGTACCAAATTTGAGAAAGATCCATGCAGTAGCTCCTGAGAAATCACGATAACAAATTTCACGGGGAAATCTAAGATGGCCGCCTGGTGGCCATAATTTATTTTCGAATCGGACCGGAAAAGGTATCTTGCAGAACTAGACCCCAAGAGGAACCTGTGTACCAGATTTGAGAAAGATCCATTCAATACTTCCTGAGTAATCACGATAACAAAGTTTCATGGAGGGAATCCAAGATGGCTACCAGTTGGCCATACTGGATTTCAGAATCGGACCAGAAAAGCTATCTTGCATAACTAGACCACAAGGGGAACAAGTGTATCAAATTTAAGTACTTCCTGAGAAATCACGATAACAAAGTTTCATGAGGAAATCTAAGATGGCCGCCTGGTGGCCAAATTGGATTTTCAAATCGGACCGAAAAAGGTATCCTGCACAACTAGACCCTAAGGGGAACCTGTGTACCAAATTTGAGAAAGATCCACACAGTTTTTCCCAAGAAATCACGATAACAAAGTTTCATGGGGAAATCCAAGATGGCTGCCTGGTGGCCATATTGAATTTTGGAATCGGACCAGAAAAGGTATCTTGCACAACTAGACCCCAAGAGGAACCTGAGTACCAAATTTGAAAAAGATCCATGCAGTACTTCATGAGAAATCGCGATAACAGTGTTCCATGGGGAAATCCGAGATGGCCGCCTTGTGGCTATATTGTATTTTCGGATCGGACCAGAAAAGAAATCTTGCACAACTTGACCACAAGGGGAACCTGTGTACCAACTTTGAGAAAGATCCATGCAGTAGTTTCTGAGAAATCACGATAACAAAGTTTCATGGAGAAATCTAAGATGGCCGCCTGGTGGCCATATTGGATTTTCGAATCGGACCAGAAAAAATATCTCGCACAACTAGACTTCAAGGGGAATCGGTGTACCAAATTTTGAGAAAGATCCATGAAGTAGTTCCTGAGAAATCGCGATAACAAGAATTGTTCACGGACGGACTGACGGACGACGGACGACGAACGACGGACCACGGACGAAAAGTGATTTGAACAGCCCACCATCTGGGCTAAAAATAAATCTTGTGCTTTTGAATAGAGAATGAGAATAATCAAAAAAGTTAGGAAAAATATTTCGACATCATAATGACTTCTATTGGTTCTGAGGAGACAACACGAACCCGGCCAATCTATTTAACCTATTTCTAGAATGAAACAGAATCACAAACCAAATTTTTTTGACATCATACATGTACCTTATCACACTGGGTTCATTTTATCAAACTGTGCAGAATACAAGCGTCCAGTCCCTCATTCATTATTCAGCCGTCGTCCATTAAAGAATTTCCATGCCCATAATCCAAAGATCGAATTCATATAATAACATTAGCGCCAAATTAAAAGGATGAATCACAGTATACATAAAACTAGACTAATTTCCTGAAAGACAGGACTGCGCTCAACAGTTTTCAATGATGTCATCAAGACGTCGTCATGTTCCGAAAATATGGAATTCGTATCGCTGATCAGTATTCTCAATACATATGATATACGTTGTAAAGCCGTTATCTAGAGTTTTGTGTTTTAGTCACGTTTTGATTGTGATTGCTCAAATGAAGATCTTGAAATACGTAGGTTTATACGGCCCTAGCCCGGGTTAAACGGAATTAGACACAAGATACGAAACGTAGTGCCATAGATCTTGCAGACTAAGTTCGTATTTTGCTATCAGCATGCGATATGTATCGCCAAATTTGAGAATTTCGAGTGGAGGCGCTTCATGATATAGCCCTGTTTTACAAGTTTCTGCAATGTTTTGCGACGTTGATTAAAATCGTCACATTTAACACAGGATCTGGCGAATGCTACTAGACGAGAAACCAACACACAGTACTAAATCGACAAGGATGATTATGGGTGAAGGCATCGGTATATTTGTCGTGTTACAGCCATTTTAGGCGAGATGGCGTCTGCGTGTAGCCACTGAATTGCAGCAATGCTATTATTATGAGGCAGCAGATGATTGTATATAAAATATGGCGACAGTCCATTGTAGCTAGCATTTTTTGAGGCAACAACGCATATGGTAATTGAACCAACAGATATATCAAAGACATGCTGTCTGAGTGAAAAAGAAATTGACCGCCAATCATAAAATAAATCACCATTACGATTGGTCTCCGTGAAGCAAGAAACGTGCTCTATGGTTCTTTTGGCGCATTTTCGGAATCCCAACTCCTGATTATTACCGCCCTGGTATGAATGCACGCTATTTAATGTCGTTCCCATATATACCAGAACAATAGAGAGGAAAACGAAGATATAGCATCAGGGCGATAAAATATCTCAAGATCATTGTTCATCATAGAATAGTGCAGCATAATAGAAATGGCCATGATATGACATGAAACCCAAGGAGAGAGAGAGAGAGAATTAAGGTTTAACGTCGCATTCAGCAATATTTCAGCTATATAGCGACGATCAAACAAAATTCTAAGTAATCAATTCAAAACTCGGTAAACTAATGCGTTAAAACAGGTACAAACATTAAAATTTGTACAACAAACCAATCTCTCTCAAATAACCTAAAATACAATCCTCTTTCACTCTGCTAAAAAGATCTTCCAGCGTAGCTGCTCGATAAAAAGTATCTCTTACAGTCTTAAAATCTATGCAGTCTATGAGAATATGTTTCACCGTGAGATTTTCATGGCAAGGTATACACCTTGGAATCGGTTCCTGTTTTAGTAAATATTCCTGAGTTAATCGTGTGTGACCAATCCTACATCGTCTAATCATGGCCTGGTCAAAACGTTTATGACTGTTCAGGTGAGTATAACCAACCGTTTTTTTGAACTCGTAAAGTTTGTTATTCTCCATAGTATCCCATAAAGATTGAAACAGCTTTCTTACATAAGTGCAGATAGATGGTCTGAAATCGCTGTATCAGATTCCAACAGGGGGTAAACTTCTTCAACTAGAACTGCCTTAGCCAATCTATCAGCTTCAGTATTGCCTTTGATGTCAACGTGACTAGGCATCCAACAAAACACAATATTTATCTGTTGATCAAATCTGGTGTCATATAATTGTAGAATTTCCAAGATGGTAGGATGAGTTGAAATTCCATTTTTAATTGCTTTAAGGCATGACAGCGAATCTGAGAATATGACATATTTTTTCCTTCTAGTGGATCCAATACCTTCTAAAACTGATAATAGAGCTTTTGCTTCTGCAGTAAATATGGAACTTTTACCTGGCAGTCGATAGGTTTTAGTTTTGGAACTAAAGATAGTAGCACATGCTACTCTCTCACCATCTTTAGAACCATCTGTATAAATAGCCTGATGTGATCTGTATTTCTCTCTCAGTAGACAAAATTCTTGTGTATACACGAGCTGGCTCGTGTCTGCCTTTTTATATTTAGTCAGTGAAATATCTACTTCTGGCGTGGCTAACTGCCATGGTGGAGTTGGCAAGAGCTCGTTAGGTAAAATCTGACTAACTTTAATACCAGCTGCTACAAGGTTTGGTAGCACCTTGTAGGTGCTCATTTTGAATAATGAATTTCTCATTAAAAATATCTATGTGAAATTTGGCAACACAATATATCAGCAGCATATAGGTATTCCAATGGGTACTAATTGTGCACCCCTGTTGGCTGACCCGTATCTGTTCTCTTATGAATATGACTATATGCAGGCGCTTTCAAAAACCGATCCATTCAAAGCCCGTTCCTTCTCATTCACCAAACGCTATATAGACGATCTTCTTGCTGTGGATAATCGCTATATAAATGACGCAGTGAAGGATATATATCCACCTTCACTGGATTTGAAGGAAACTACAGATAGCCCTACAGGCACATCATATTTAGATCTATATCTCTATAAAAATAAAGCGGGCATTCTCTCTCGTCGACTTTATGACAAAAGAGATGATTACAATTTCGACATCGTAAACTATCCCTTTCTGGAAAGTAATATTCCAGTGGGACCTGCATAGTAGCATTTGCTAGATCCTGTATTAAATGTGACGATTTTAATCAACGTCACAAAACATTGGTGCAGAAACTTAAAAAACAGGGCTATTCCACCAAGCGCCTACACTCAAAGTTTCTCAAATTTGGCGATACATATTGCATGCTGATAGCAAAATACGAACGTAGCATGCAAGATCTATGGCTCTACGATTCGTAACGTGTGTCTAATTCCGCTTAACCCGGGGCTAGGGGCCGTATGAACCCATGTATTTCAAGAACCTCATGGTACTTATATGAACAGCCACAATCAAAGCGTGACTGAGATGCATCATTCTTTAGATGACGACTTTACAACGAAAATTATGGATTAAGAATACTGATCAGCGAAACGGATTTGATATTTTTGGAACATCATGATGTCTTGCCGGCATCATTGGAAACTGTTGACCGCTTCTCTCTTGCAGAAAACAAGCCTATGTTTATGTATACCATGATTGTCTTTTTGAATTTGGTGCTAATACTGTTATATGGAAAATGGAATAGGTCTTTGGATTATGGACGCGGATATTCTCTAATGGACGACGGCTGGATTAGACGCTTGTAATTTTAACCTGTGTATGCCTGGATTTCTTGCATAGAAGAGTGTCACGATATCTTTGTTCTAAGCCGTACGTCAAGTTACAGCTCATGGATGTACAGTCTTGGGCTGTAGTTTTTTAACAGCTTTTTCAGACCAATCTCTTGTTTTTGAAATTGTAGTTTAAGGGCCACTTTTCATACGGATTTGGCGGCCCATCAATACAATGTTTTATTTATATCGCATAATACATTTCTTGATTCAGTTAAGTTTTACAACCAATGGATTTAAAACAAAAGCAGAGCGAATTTTTTTTTAAAAGATATTGTCTATATACAGGTTCGAATGGCTATTTTTGTTGTCTTTGTACCTCATTCGTTCACACAAAGCCATCCACAAAAGATTGGCAGAACAGCGAGTGGTCTGTAGAGATCTGTGACTATTCTGTGAAGTCATGTGACGCAGTCAGTATGTCGGCACCTCTTCCCACTTCCCTTATATGTGTTGTAGTTCTTGAAACATATCAGGGTACAGAATGGCAGTTTCCGTACCATTTTGCTTGGAAGTCAAAGCATAATATTCTTGTATTACAGTGGGCACTTCACTGGATTCAAGACATCTTAGGGGCATCGCCTCTGCATCGGCCTGTTTCCGGAGTGGCATTTTGTATCTGGGCGTTTAACCTTGGGCGTCGACAGTTCAGCGTAAGACTGATCTCAATCCGTATTGCCGTCTTGAATTCGTTCATTTCTATAGATGTGTCTGTTTTCACTTGGACATGTGGTTTCGTCATCCGTCCTTATCCGTTAGTGTTGCTGCTGTAAAACAAGAAGCTCGTGGCATTTTGTGTTACTTAGAATAGGCAAATTGGGCCTTTAGGCGAGAATAGCCCCCGGAAACGTAGAAATCATACTATCGCACACGCACTCATACTACTGCCCACAACTACAGACCATTAACAGTAATATATCACTTGAAACAAATCAATATTATAATAAATAAATACATCAACATATATAGCGAAACAATCGGGATCCCCAAACAACTGGTCACGTTTTGGTAAGACAGTTACAAGCGTCTGGTCAGTGATCCATAATTCAGCCGTCGTCCATTAAAGAATATCCACGTCCACAATCCAAAGTCCTATTTCATATTCCATATAACATGCATTAGCACCAAACTCAAAAAGACAATCATACTATACATGAACATAGGCCAGTTTCCTGCAAGAGAGCGGTCAACAGTTTTGAATGATGCCTGCAAGATATCATGATGTTCGCTGATCAGTATTCTCGATCCATATGTGGCGTATCCAGTGACACAGACGGTTCTCAAAATCAGGATATCTCCGTCACCATCATTGCCTATATTTTAACTATGGCGATTTGGCCGTAGTATTGCATCGTTTTCTATATTTAATTTGGGCATGGGTTTCATAGGGAAGTGGAACAGTTTACCCTGAAAATCAAGGTATCGACGTACTGAAAAGATGCCGAAGAACTGACAAGGATTTCCATGAACCTACAGCCCAGTAGTCTGACAACACCAAATAAGAATACATCCCAAGAACTAAAAACGATTCCTGTGAAAATTTGTATCTCGGTCACGCTCTTGTAGCTGGTCAGGTGAAAACCAAAAATAGCATGACCACATGGTGCCTAGAAGCGGCGATAACATCTAATTTATATTAAAGAGCGCTCATGTAAGACACCTCACACAGTGCGTAAGCTTCTGCACCGGGGATTTTGTTTATGATGTATGATCTGTATTACTTGTGTGACACAATCGCTGGCGACACACAAAACGTTTTTACCTAAGCAATATTACAGCGCAATAGGAAGATAAGCGGAAGAGCCCCCAAGAATTGGTGACAATAATTGACCATAACGTACTGATCAAGGTGTATGATAATTGTGTCACAAGCTTCACTTCAGCGAAAATGAGCTAATAATGTAAGTAATTTTTTAGCAAGGAAGAAATATTACTTCATTCTATCTCGTTTGTTTTTAGTACACACAAGGTATTCATGTATTATTTTATCTAAATCTGGCTCAGACCACTAAATAAAACAGTCCCGATCCGTTTAGGCAACATCTGCCAGAGAAGCGAATTGTTTTCAATATTTTTTCCAGTCTCTGTTGCGACGAATAATTGAAGGTCAGTGGTAGGTGATTGGAGTATGATATGTGTTTGGTTTCGCTGTGAGTCTGATTTTAACTCAAGGCCTAATAAGGTGTTGCTAAGAGGGACTATTTGGGTGCCTGTTCACCGCTTTCTGAAAGCAGAGAAAAAATCCATTTGTACGAGCGCGGATAACTCAAAATTTCGATGGGCGATCCCCGTCAGGAAGTCTGTCCGGCTGTAGCACTTGAATTAAATACTTCTTGCCGAAATATGAGAATCTAGACTTAATTAGGGAATCGACGAGATGCAATTACGTTAAGTTTTTAACATTGCCGCCAGTGTAAATTTGTTCGTGGTCCGAGCCCTTCAATTTGCCTTCACGTTCTGTGCAAGCGCATTCATAACTACTTCCACGTGCCGTTTCGATGTGAGAATGTATGCCTTCGTGAAGATGTAAAAACTTCTATGTTCGTATTTTTGACGTGCCATCCGATTTTCGACACCTGATATAAATGTTATCTGAGAACATATCACTCTCAGTTTGGAATATAAATTGTCCTCACAGGGAAAGACAGATTTGCCAACGCCGATGCCCTTTTGCAAGACAAAGTTGATTGCCAGAAAATTGCAGAAAACCTCTGACCCTCATCTCAAAGCATTTTACATTCATAATTCTTTTTGTTTGACTAAAAACTGTTATACACCATTGTTTAGACCAACAATTTGGATCCACTCCACAGATGCAACCATTATCTTCCACAGGGAAACGTGACTACGTTTTGTCATTTAGTATTGAAGTAGAACACGAGTCTATTTCCAACATTTAATTTTTAAGTTGAACCATTTCATGCCGAACTTATCTCAATTTGGTGTCTCCAGAAATATAATAAATAAAGGTCCTACCTAGACTAAATATTTCCATAAATTCTCCATAATATTTCGTTCGTAAATTGGTAGTACACGACAAAAATCACGCGCATCTAATCTGCGGATGGGCCTACGTCCCTTAGTATGTGGATGGGCCTACTTCCCTTAATCTGCAGATGGGCCTACGCCCGTTAATCTGCAGATGGGCCTACGTCCCTTAATCTACGGATGGGTCTACGTCCCTTAATCTGCGGGTGGGCCTACGTCCCTTAATCTTCTTTGGAACACGGAGTGTAAGGGGCATATGTTCAGCTGCGGATTAAACAAGCGTACAACAGCATGCAGTCGCGTTCTGAAAGTCCGTTGAAAGTAAAAGAAATGCACCAAAGAGCGTAGTCGGAGCTTCTAATCCTTCAGCCATACGACGGATAATTTATGACAGATTCTGATAGTTTGTCTAACATGGTTGAAATCTTTATCTCTTGTATTCATGTTTTATCTCTGAAACGTATGCACCGTTAAATCTGCGCACCTATGGAGGGCCCTGGAAAAGATTAACCCTGGCTAACCAGGTACGGTAAATAACTCTCTCTCGATAATTTGACTTTCAATGTTATACAGTAAGTTTAATAGGGCTACGATATTTCAGTCTGTCCCTCCATGTGTCGCTGCAGAATGAACCTCCATTTAATTGAACAGTTAAATTTAGCTCAACAAAATCTGTTGGGCTATTACGGCTTCTTGGCATGCTGGTTGTGGGATTACGGCTATTTCGTGAAATGTTTCTCTTGTATTATTTCTCATTAAATAATGGTAATGCTATACGGTACGATAGCATGAACATGTAAGGGATCGTGATGGCGAACTCTGGGGTCTGAGATGGAATGGAATACTTAAAACTCCCTACAAACGTGTCGAATAGGCATTCCTATAGAAAATGTGCTCACTGACTGCACATTGATTATGCCTCTGCACGCTACAATACGGACAGGTACTCATTAAATAGTTGAACGGTCGAAAATATCCACTCAAGAGAAATGCGGACAGACGTTCTTTACAGTAACGATTTTTTTTCTTGCAACAATGTGTCTCCAGATCTTTGTTTTGCTTGGAGAAGGACATTTCTGTCGAGTGCTGTAGGCTCCACTTTTTCTAGTCGACAGTAAAAACATCCTGTTCAAGTTGCCCAAGGATAATCTTTTGGTCGGTCATGAAAGCGTGGATGGCATGCAAATTACAGGGATCAGTTTGTGTTCTTGAGATGTTTTTTGAATAAATATATTCCTTGTATATGCCTGTGGGGTCATTTGATTCATTGTCAGTAGGGCGGCATTTTGTCCCACAACCCCTGTTATGTCGCGTTTAATTGTTGTCTGTATACGGTGAGATTCTGCTGATATAATTTTGTCCCCGAAGCTTGCACTCTGTACAAATTAATGTGATAGTAGTTTTATGAGTGGTAAACATGGTAGAAAAGGAAACGCTTAGTCGGTGTCGGGCCTCACAGATATGTTTTCTGGGTCAAAACTTGCAATCTATTAGCAACCCCCCCCCCGCCCCACCCCTCATTTGGGCCATTTATTTCATCTAAGGTCGCATAGTTCATCATTCTGTCAACTAATAAGGCTGTTGCATCATCGCGCTGTGACACTTGTGTTCCAATAACGCTCGAGCCACTGCTAGGGACGGTGTGATCACGTCATTGAAGATGTCCACATGAACGCTTACAATAAACGCGTCGGAATCCGTGTGGGTTCATTCGACTTCTTGTCAGTACTGCCGTCATATGACAAGAGGAATCACGTGACATTTTGGTAAAAAATGAGATATCTATTTGGTTGAACAGAGGAAAGTAAGTCACACATGTCGACATAACCAGTGGTGAATACACTTTCCTTTTCGGCTGTAATGAAATGGCAAAAGGAAGCAAGGCATCACATTCAGTTGGATTTCAGAGACAAAAGGGAGCAAGTCATTGCGCCAATAGCAGCGACCGACACAGACAATAAGAGCCAATCATCTTCCGCATACTGTGCTACGATCAAGTCGTTGAGGGCATCATGGCTACATCACATTGAAATGGATAAACTAACATTTTCGTCAGTTTTCCAGTCGTTATGCGAAAACTAAGTTATCTATTTAAGACATCAGAATTATTGCTGTAGTTTTATCTGAATGTTTGTGAAATATATCCGAACTGGATAAACCTGTATACAAAAGCCGGTTGAGTGTTGAAAACTGGGACTCAAATGAATTCATTTATGTTGTTTATCGTATTTCGCTAGTATAAATTTAGGTAAATCTAATGGATACTGCAGTGAATTGTGATAAAACGGTGAGAAATGCTTCAAGTTTGTTGAAATATGATTAATTTTGTCACAGTTAAATTAGTCCGAGATTCATACCCTACGATATCCAACAATATATTGGGATTTTGTCTACAAATTCCGAATATTAAATATAGATGATTCTCTCTCCTCTCTCCCTGGAAACTACCCAGATATCCCCGGTCAGATAGAGTTAACTCTGCGCATATTGCAGAACAGTGTAGAATATTCAAAATGATACTAAAAACAAACGCATGCCTATTTCATGTATTAAACTTCCTTTTGCCATTGACTTATTACTCAACTTGAGTTTGAAATACAGCGACAGAAGAACGCAAGTGACGTGGGAGATACTTATCCTAATAAATATATATTATTTCATATACCAGTGAAACCTACCACTAACCTGTGTTTAAGTTTTAGAATCGTTTCAAGCTGTGACTATTGTATCGGAAGGGCATTATTCAAATGTATTTTCCATCAAAATATCTAAATGATCATTTTGTTACTTGCTTCCTTTTGTCATACGACGGCAGAGTAAGTCGGCATCGTTTTCTCAACCGTTGTTATGTTCCGTTCAATGAGATAGATATTGATATTTTGGTCCATTCATTATGAGTATTTTGAGGCCCATATTGTACACTATAGCAAGGTCACCAGCCAGTATGTCCACATGGATTATAGGTGAATTGATCCAAACACACAAGTTTCAAGAAGAGGCGGTTTCAGGGTGTTTCGATTGTTTTCTCTGAACGAAATAATCGAAAATACGCTACATCTTGACATATTTTATTTGTGATTGATAGTATTTAGTATTTGGATGGGACAGCCTTTTGATCCTCTTCGGACAATTCATCTGGGAGCCTCAGAGGTAGCGCACACAATATTGTACGCAGAGTGTGTAAACTATTAGAGTTACATAAACCCACTAAATATTAACCACAATAAGATCGTGAATCGTCGTTCGATTATTTTTTATCACCCATGGTTGTGGTGTTTTCGAGATGCTTGAATATAGAGGTCATATTGGATGACCAGCGGTGTGTTACATTGCTGAAACTTTCAACGTTATCATTTAAACCGTACGGGGACCAAGTTGCCAAGTTCCAGCATCGAGAAAAATTTCCTATCAAGTTGATAATGTCTGTAATCTGGATATTAAATTTCTCCCAGCCATGTTCCCCTATAATCAGCCGTGTTTGCGAACAGATTTTCTGTGACCCTAAGATATAGTCTTTGGGTCGTCTTGCCAACAAAATGCTGACCACACTTTTGAAAGGAAACCAAATAAATACAATTAGTTATGGAATAACTAAGTTTAGTATATGAATTAACAGAATAGACTGTCCAATAATATATAACTGAGTGTAGTTAAGTGTTAAAAATTGGACATGTGAGGCAACTCTTATGTCCGCATTTGAAAATTGTAAATTGAATACAATTGAAACTAAATGCTAAAGAGTCCTGAACTGCAATTTTTGAAACTTGCCGTGTGAAAAACATCCGGCACTCTAATTGAAAAAAATTAAAATAGCTTAAAGTTGAAAGTGTATATCCAACCGTATATTGGATTAACGGCTGGAAAATGTCAGCAAATGGAAGCACCTGGTGTTGTTATGGAATAAGTCAAATTTGACCCAAACTTGCGAGTCTATATACCTCTACATCTGGAACACATGTAGTTACAGAAATGTAACTCGCTTGGCGAACCAATAGGGCGTAACCGTAAATTGTCAGCATAGCGACAACGGATGTTTGTCACCGCATGTAAGTCATATGGTGGCACTGCAGTGGGAGCCTGGGAAATGAGACTCGCATAACAAATCGGCATTGTATATAATGAAACATTAGAACATGAGTTGGCATTTTCCTGAATGGTAATACGTGCATATTAGTTTTGAGGTAATGAGGCAAAAGAGATCTTAAAATGAAATCGAATCCAACATAATACAATAACTTTCTCCCTGTGATCTAATGTTAGAAGAAATAAAGCATTCTTTAGCTCTACTACATACAAGATATATCATTCATGGGATGTTTCTTTGTTTATAGAGTTGCTTGAATTTTTCATTAATAATATCTATGTGAAATTTGTCAACAAGATATATCAACATCATATAGGTATCCCAACGGGTACTAATTGTGCACCCCTATTGGCTTACCTATATCTGTTCTCTTATGAATATGACTATATGCAGGCGCTTTCAAAAACCGATCCATTCAAAGCCCGTTCCTTCTCATTCACCAAACGCTATATAGACGATCTTCTCGCGTGGATAATCGTTATATAAATGACGCCGTGAAGGATATATATCCACCTTCAATGGATTTGAAGGAAACTATAGATAGCCCTACCGGCACATCATATTTAGACCTATATCTCTATAAAACCGAAGCGGGCCTTCACTCTCATCGACTTTATGACAAAAGAGATGATTACAATTCGACAGCGTAAACTATCACTTACTGTACAGTAGTATTCCAGTGGGACCTGCATATGGCCTAGTAGCATTTGCTAGGTCCTGTGTTAAATGTGACGATTGTATTCAACATCACAAAACATTGAACGATCTGACCGAAAAATCGACCAAAATGCTTTTTGAAAATGACGTCATCAAACCGGCCATCTTGCATTTTTTACATTTTCTGATAGAATTTGACCCGAGGGTATAGTGTGGTAAATTTCACCCCCTAGCTCAAGGGTAAGAAAAATAATTACCCCCAGGCCTAGACAGGTCCCAAAAAACCCAGGCCAGATAGAGCTAAAATACACGATCTCATTATTGAAAATTAGCGGACATGGCTTGACACTCTATTCCTTTCAGCTCCGTACGGGTTTAAAATCGTAAAGTGTGAAAGCTGGAATTACCAATATGACACATCTGCCCTTCCGGGAAAAGTTGGCTTGGTCGATGTGGAAGAACAGCACTCGCAAGTCAGCTGCATATTTGGCAGAATCTTTGGCCCCCTTCTGACTGGACACGCTATGTGGGTAAACAAAGGATGCCTATGACTGTTTTTGGTGAAATATCGCCATAACCGTAAGGCGGCTTGATCATATTTGATGGTTCCGCTACATAGTAGGGGAGTTTGGGAAGGAGTAGCATTGTTTCACACAGAAACAAAATCGTCAAAATGGTTCCACATATAACCATTGCCGATCAATATTTAGTTCCTCGTGTTTCGTAAGCGGAGATAGCATTCAAAAAAGAGAGATACGGCTTGCAATCAGCGATTATGCTTCAGATCAAACATTCAGAAAACCGAACTATGAACCCAATCTGGGTTCTCGCGAAGCATAGACCGTTATCAATAATGCCAGAAAGAAAAAGACCACATGATGTTTCCATCGTCCTATCATCAAAGTAAACTTCTGACTCTGTCACATATTGATTGTGCCTGTCTATTTGAAAACATGGAGATCAGTGTCTATACAAATATATACATCTTATCACATCTTCTAGGAAAGTTCGGACTATCGTCCTAGAATTTACGTAGACGATGGTGAACATGTCTTCGCTTCATTGATGATCATGCAACTGTTAGTTCCAATTTGTAACTGTCAAAACTAGCGTTGTAAAACAATGATATACGATCGAACAATGTCGTAATATACCAAATGCATCATATCACTTAAGTTGGTGCGCAGAAAGTAACCTGTGGAATAATCTTGTTGCGATTGTCAATAATGTATCATGTTTATAGGATCTGGGGCTGTAAGCATATGCTGAGAACCGCTCTTGGATTCGACATTCAGTATGTGGCTCCACAGAGAGTTTTGTCGCCAATAATTCGAAGACATTTTTATTAGACTCCATCACCAAGTTATACATAGGCATGGAATAAAATTTTATAAATTCAGCTAGTTTTGAGACTGATACAAGCAGGTACCGTGTTGTTCAAATGGCTAGATTTAGATGGACTGCTTTCAAGGATTATATTACTTCAAACTCATTTATTGTCATTTATCTACTTTCGAATACGTAAGGTTAAAAATTTGTTTATGACATTACCAGAGCCCGAAAGTCAATAATCAAGTTTGCATCAAATTTGCATGTACGAAACCGAACCCCGAGATGACTGGCCATTATGCTTTTACCGTGTAGATATATGCACAATTAATGTGAGCTACGGTTTCGCTGGGAACAAGCTGTGGGTGAACAGAGGATGTAGAGGGGAATTCACAGTAATCATTAGTTAATATCCAGGTAAACATATAAACGATAATGATAAGGTAATATCGTGTCTTTCGAACATAAGGTAACTGCCGACCACATATTCTCGTGAACAAAATTATAGGTTGTGTTTAATTAAGTTTATATTTCATAACTGGAAGAATTTGTGTGCTAACAATCTTTCGGCAAGATTGGTTTAATGAACCACTATTCGTGGGCTTTAATATGGTTTGCCAAGACAGCATAGTTACAGACTGTATTTAAAGACGTAATCAGCCTCAAAATCGATGAAATTTGTCGCCGAAAATAAACGTCATTCCATGCTAATTATTTTTGACGTTCAGTTTCTTCCATTTTCTCGTAAATGGTAGAGACAAGTTCGGTTTTATTTTGTATCTATCGTAACATATGTCACTATCGCGAAGTTTGAGAGACACCGATTCCAGCCTAGATTTGGGGCGGAGTACACCATTAATAATTCAATAATAAGGACTTGGGACATACCACCTCCTGTGTAAACTGTGTTGTTACACTGTCTAACCTTTTTCCTAGATAAATATCTTTGATGCGAAAAGTTGCTAATGTTGAGTTCTATCCCCCATCTACGAAAACTCCGGAAGTATTTGTTATCCATGCTTGGCCAATTTCTATACATCTTCTCTATTTGATATGTGTACTGATTATCCATAATAATCTATAATGAAGATGAATATTCACATTAATGAGGATTTTTATCCACAATCTCTCCCACATAAACTATTTTGCTGCCGTTCAAGAACAATCCTGTTGGACACACAATCATGTAGTTTTCTCTAAGTATGGATAATAATTGCGGAAATTAATAGTGCTGGAATTTACCTGGTCTTTGAAGTTATTTTTATCATCGTCTTGACGGTTTTCTTTTCCAGATTCAGCGTGCCGACTATCATTTCTTGAACACGCCATCTGAAGCAACCCTGACAAGTATAACTACCTGACGTTCCCCATCCTGCCATGAGCTGTCTTTGGGGAGAAACCTGCGAATTATCACGTACTATTAAACATGAGAATTTTCCTAGGGGAAAAAAATGAATGTGACATTCAAGTTCAAAATTGTGTTGTTTTGGTCGAAGATTCTGCCATAACGTCTGACTGGGATGTCAAAATCAAAATGGTTGATTTAAACCATAGCATATTTCTCGGAAAGTATACAGCTGGGGCCGCTTGTCGTATACGCATATCGCGGCCCAAAATGGAATCCCGACAAAGATTTTTTTTCCGAAACGTCTTTCTTCCATACTATTGAACGTTTAATCGATATGTCCATGTCCTGAGGTTTTCCTAATCCAATTGAAATAAAACGTTTCGTTTATCTCTAATGAATATATATTTGAATTATATTCTCTTACCTGGATAATTGATTGTATATCCGACGCGGAATAAATGACATATTATGGGTATTCTTTGCCTCTTTTGCAGAATACATAGAACATAACCGACAACCATAGAGTGTTTAACGTCATAACGCGAAATAAGACATGAACTACGGTCGATTTTGGAAATAAATCGACATGTCATTTGTGTTAATGACACCGACAGGTGAACCTTCCTTCATAAATGATACTGAATCGCAGAAAATAATATGAATTCTTTACCTTCCGGTTAAAGAGTTGTTTGTATATGTCGGCCATTGGCGGAGCGCGTTGTTAGTTTCACTGTGTGAAGCAATCAGTTTCATGTCGGGTAATACTTAGAGGCGTTGATTGCAAATTCAACTCAGTCATAGTGATGTTTATTTCACGCGGCTATTGTCCTCTAATAATTGTAAACCGGAAGCGAGGCTATTAACTGGAATTGAGAAGTTTTAATGTTTTTTTTTATTTCCATGAATCTATATTATTGAATTTATTTTCTTCTCAGTTAGGCCATATTGTTCCCAAATTAACTTGACATGAACTTCCCGTAGACGAATTCTCTGCCAAGGATATCAAAACAAGTTCAAAGAAAGAGATTATAAGACTGCTTGACAATTGAAATTGGAGGTGTTGATGATTCACACGTCACACCATAGTCGATCTGTGAAAAACCGTCGACTTACGAAAACAGCGAAGTGGAGGGGTCGGAGGGGTTAATTTCTTTGAAAGAAAAAACTCAAACCACATTGTTAGCAGGCGTGCCTTAATAATATGCTTACCTTGTATTATTTGTTGCTGATTTCCTGTGTCCAGCAAATTAACCAAATAATTAAAGTAATTCAGGGTGCAAAGAAGTTTTGGACCTACGGTCACACACATTTTACTATCAACGGTACTGCTTTGTCCATGAGGACGCTGACATGGAGTGCTCAAAAACTTAAATCGAGCGTTCATTTTAAAATTCTGCGGTTTCGAGTGAATTAGCCGATTCTTCCTTACTTCTATTTATATCTCCCTCTGCTCTCTCATTATTATTTATTATTTAATTATTTATTTTAATATTTTAAAGATCGTAAATGAACTAAGAAATGTACCGTGAAATGTAAATAAAACATTGAGTTGATGGGCCGCGAAATCCGTATGGGAAGCGGCCCTTAAACTACAATTTCAATCGAATTATCAGTCCATCCTGTGGTCTTCAATGTCATCATTTGTCTGAATAACGGGGGAATCTCTAACGAAGCATGAAGTCAAGCTGCTGTCAAATAAATATTTATCAATAAAGATTTTCTCCCATTCTGATATACTTTCAGAACAACATATGTAATTATATTCTAGACTTGCAGAATCTCGTACACTTCATCACCTCCCATGCATGGTCTTCTCTTCAGTGAGGGCATATGCCATATCTCAGTTTAACCAACCAGCGCCCGAGCTCGGCGATATTCCGTTTCACTGAGCCATTTGAGCCATTACATGCATAGGCCAGATAGACAAATTTTGCTGTAAAAATCAAGCCACACTTATTTAAACTCTAATATTTCAGTATGTATCGCAAAATGCATGACATGATGGCATTAATAACTTTGAAATGAAAATGTTTATTTTAAGAATAACACTAAATTGTGTTAACATCGAAAGTATTTTTTTAAATGAATTTAAATACAAATATATCAATCATTCAACAATACAAGAAATTTTGGTGAATCTTGTCTAGGCTGAGTTGTGGGTGCCGTTGGTGGGAGCCAGGTGTTGTTTTGATCTTGAAACTATATGTCTGGCCGATACTCTATATCGGGATTATGTAATATTTAATTTCAGTGGTCAGATAGTAAGACGGTTACAGTATCCGTGTTTAATCGGTGTCAGGACATTTCGGCACGCGACAGTTCGGCAAGTTACATTTCGGCACGCGACATTTTCCCACAAAGTGAAGGGTACAACATTTCGGCACCCCTTTTTGTCAGACCAAATTGCGCTAAAAGTGAAGATTTTCACATTCTTTTTTTAAAAATACGTTCAACATATATAAACATACCGTTTTAAGGGTTACCAAGTTGTAGGTTATCATAGTTGCTCCCGATTATCCGCGACATTTCGGCAACTTTTTTCACATATAAAGGTTGATGGCGATTGATTGTTGAGGTTTTTACTAGTGATAGAATATTTATATAATGCTTTTTGCTCCATGAGAAATTCACAACATTTCTAAAACCAACTGTTTATGTGAAAAAAGTTGCAGAAATGTCGCAGATATTCGCAGCCAAAAAATTACAACTTGGTAACCCTTAAAATGATCTGTTTATATGTTAACATGTGTTAAAAAAAAAGATAAGAAAATCGTAATTTTTAATATGATGCCGGAATGTCGTGTGTCGAAATGTCGTACTCTTCACTTTGTGCCGAATGTCGCATTCCGAAATGTCGCTGTTTGCGGATTCGTTTAATCATAATGAGTTTTTTAATTCTTTCCAATTCTATACAAATATTAATCTTTTGTCACTCTCAATGTAACAGTCTTATCCCTGTCCTCACCATTTCATGCTACCCTATTTTTATTTTCACAAATATCCACAGTACCCATTTTTCTTCAATTGCCTGTTTTAGATAGAAAGAAAAGTTCAATATTAAAACAATCAGATAGTACACTAAGAGAAACAAAAATCAACTGACAAACACGCAAACTGTAACTAAAGTGGTCCCATAAGAAAGCATTCTGGCCACACATGGGTTAATGATATTAACATTATATATGTTATTTGTTTGATGCCGACAGCATACATGTATTTGAGAAAATAAGACAAACTATATAAACCAGTTATCGGAACAGAATGAATTGAGTTAGGTTGAAATATTCTGAACAGAATGATCATATGTACGGCTTCTCGTCATTGAATCAGCAGTCCCAGTGTTTGGGTTACAACACTGAATAGTCCATGATAGATAATATTTATAAATCCTCGTCAGAATGCACACACACCGTGGTCAGTTTAATACGGTGCCGGGTATATACCGGTAGGCCTGTTATCGGCGGTTTAACAGCCTACACGTATGAGCTACCATCATTCAAGCAGTGTGTGGGCGTGTCTTAGAGTGACGTCACTCAGGCGGAACTACTTTCGATCGTTTTTTCTCCAGCAAGTCACAGCCTTAGAAACTCTATAGAAAACCATCAAACGAACGCAATGGTTTTTTCTTCGTTCGTTTTTTCAATGGTTTTTTTGAAAAAACTAACCAACGATACACCCATCGTTCGTGGCATGGTTTAAACGAAATGGTTTAAACCATGAAAAAACGAACGTTAAATGGGAACGGCCCCTTAATCCTGTGATGGTATCAATAAATCATGTTAACACCCACCGTATAACATCGTTATTTATTACAAGGCAATTAATTGATGTTATTTTGTGCGAAGCTACATCCATCGACCAACCGTTGATAATAAACGCCTTCAGCGGTCTTGAGTGATCCATCAGATGTAATGCTTAGTGGTATGGAAAAAGTCGATGAAGATATTATCGATGTACAATACTTCATTTACCTGCCCGCAGATGAACCATTGCCAGATATTAAAACATATAACGAGATTCTTCCATCACGAGGAAATTATAAATGGATAATTTCCCCATGGGCTGTGCTCGGGATTGTCTTGTGTATTAGATAGTCGTTTATTTCATAATCAGTATTCAGACATACTGTCTAATAGTTTTCGAGCCAATTTCGGAGCCACTGCGCAAACGAAAATTATATAACGATGCCATCAATAGTTCACATGGAACTTCAAATTGGACGTGAAGAAAGCTAATTCCCAAGCCGGTTGTACGTAAGACATGAGTTTAATTGTGACATGACTGAGGAGGACTAGGCGTTGTATCCGACATTCTGCCAACGGTATTCGTCAACAATCAAGCTTCCTAGCCGTCTGTCAGCGCTAAATTCAAATAAACAAAGATCGCCACGTAATTCCATTCAGTTGTGTTCAAATGAACAAACACAGAGAGAGAGAGAGAGAGAGAGAGAGACAGAGAGAGAGAATTAAGAGTTAACGTCGTGTTCAGCAATAATTCAGCTTTTTAGCGACGATAAAACAGAATTCTAAGTATTCCAACAAAAAGAAGTTCATAACCCAGCAATCCAGGAATAATCAACACAACACACCACAGACATTCATACAACAAACGGATTTCTCTCAAATAACCTAAAATACAGTTTTCTTTCATCCGACTAAAACGATCTTCTAAAGTACGGTAGCTGCTTGAAAGGAAGAATCTCAAAATCTATACAGTCGACCCAAAGCACGACTGCGAAATACGTCTAATCTTTGAGACTAATAGAAGACTGCTTTTTTAAACTAAATAATTGATTTGGTTGGCTCACATCGTGAATGGAAACTCGGATATTGCGATGAAGCAGATTACTACAAACAGACAGAACGGATAAAGAATAATGGTTAGTTATTAGAATTAAGAACATCATCATGTCTTGCTGACATCATTGGAAACTGTTGACCGCTTTTCCGTAGTAGGAAATCACTTTGTGCCTTTATTATATTCATTGCATATACATCTGGAATTGGTGCTAACTGTCATATGAAATAGGTTTTCCCATTATTGACTTGGATGAAGGATGGCTGAATATTGAATATTGAATGTCGGATCTGACGATTGCTATATACAACATTTACTGTCCCCTGTTCAATTGTTGACTGGGGAAGGGCCACTCCAATATAGTACATTTAAGTACATTAGTGTTCATATGAACAGACACAATCAAAGCGCATTGAGATACATCATACAAAAGATAACGACTTTACAACGCATATCACATGGATTAAGAATACTGATCAGCGATACGGATGTGATATTATTGTAACATCATGATGTCTTGCTGGCATTATTGAAAGCTGTTGACCGCTTTTCTCTTGCAGGATTTGTCCTTTTTACTTGGGGCTAATATTATTATATGAATTAGGTCTTTGGAATATGGACGCGGAAATTTTCTAATTGACGACGGCTGAATATTGAATGACGGACTAGACGCTTGTATTTTAAGAGGTTAAACAATCAGGTTCGTTCAATCTTTATTTTTTCCACATCAGTATCACACGCTGACTTAGCCTTTTATAATCGTAGCGTGTAATTGATTCCAGAAGGATGACCAGTTGCCACTCATGAGCGGTATACGGGAATTTGCTGAGTACATTTACTGAGTACTTCTTGTATTTCCTGTCTAAGCCATGCATTGACCCAAGATTCGGAATCATTTCATAGTTTTCAAAGACATCTACACGATTACAGAGTGACTAACGAACTGACAACTCCGGCCAAACACGCCGATGATCTCTAAATTTCTGCGATGTTTGACATAGGTCGGGAGCCGATGCAGCAAAATGGTCGCCCCGTTTGCAGCTCGAGCTGACCAACATCTGACCATACGGCATGGAAGAGAAGGGTATGCGGGCTAGCCCGGTGGTAGCAGGCCGAAAATCCGTGTGGGCAAAAAGTGGCATATTCTGCAGTGAGCAGCGGGGATAATAATTTCCCGGAAATAGATGTTATATAAACGATAGATGTTATATACCAGAAATAAATCTTGTGCTTTTGAATAGAGAATGGAAATAATCAAAAAAGTTCGGAAAACTATTTCGACGTCATAATGACCTCTATCGGTACTGAGGAGAAGACAACACGAACCCCGCCAATCTATTTGACCTATTTCTAGAATGAAACAGAATCACTAACCGAAAAAGTTTGACATCATACATGTACCTTATCATACTGGGTTCATTTTATCAAACTGTGCAGAATGCAAGCGTCTAGTCCCTCATTCATTATTCAGCCGTTGTCCATTAAAGAATTTCCACGCCCATAATCCAAAGACCTAATTCATATAATAACATTAGCACCAAATTAAAAGGATAAATCACACTATACATAAAACTTGTCTAATTTCCTGAAAGACAGGACTGCGCGCAACAGTTTTTAATGATGTCATCGAGACGTCATGTTTCAAAAATATGAAATTCGTATCGCTGATCAGTAGTCTCAATAAATATGATATACGTTGTAAAGTCGTTATCTAGAGTTTTGTGTTTTAGTCACGTTTTTATTGTGATTGTTCAAATGAGGATCTTGACATACATAGGTTTATACGGCCCTAGCCCCGGGTTAAGGTGGTTCGGGACTCAAACGACGTCACGACGCCATGCTCGTACAGCGTAACGTCATTTTCCACCTTCGACACGAAAGAGGCCAGCAAGGGGAAACAATTGACGTCACAGATCTCTGAAGATAATGGGGGTATGGATGTTCAAAATCCTGAAAAAGTAGAACGAAGGCACCATGTTTCTATTTTATAAATTAGTCGAGGCAATGCAGGAGATTTACTACTGAAAGATATGTAATAAGTCACCGGACAAACTTTTCTCCTAAAAATTGATTTTGTATTCGTAACACAGGATTTTTACAGTTCGAAAACTTTTAAATTTGAAATTTGTATACAAATGACATATTCACTATAACAATGCTGTTATAGTCGTGAAGCCACCTGACTTTTTTACTTAAAAAGGTGAAAGTTTCAAACATTGTGGTATTAGTGTGGCTTCACATGAGCAAAATGAATTTAGACTGCTTTTGTCACAAATCTACTGACATGTTGGTGTTTGGACGCGTATACAGAAAAATCTAGATCGAAGATCCCAATGTTTTTTAACGTTATTTTGCTTGACAACACCTCAGGTATCAGCAGTTAAAATATAATGGTAGGTCACCGGTCCTGAACCACCTTAAACGGAATTAGACACAAGATACGAAACGTACCGCCATAGATCTTGCACGTTACCGTCGTATTTTTCTATCAGCATGCGATATGTATCGCCAAATTTGAGAACTTCGAGTGCAATCGCTTCATGATATAGCCCTGATATAGCCCTGCAAATTTTTGCAATGTTTTGTGACGTTGATAAAAGTGGTCACATTTAACACAGGATCTGACGAATGCTACTAAATGAGAAAACAACACACAGTACTAAATCGACAAGGATGATTATGGGTGAAGGCAGCAGTATATTTGTCGTGTTACAGTCATTTTAGGCGAGATGGCGTCTGCTTGTAGCCAAATAATTGCAGCAATGCTAAAATGAGGCAGCAGATGATTGTATGTAAAATATGGCGACGGTCCATTGTAGATAGCATTTCCTGAGGCAACAGTGCATATGGTAACTGAACCCACAGATATATCAAAGACATGCTGTCCGAGTAAAAAGGAAATTGACCGCCAATCATAAAATAAATCACCATTACGAGTGGTCTCCGTGAAGCAAGAAACAAACGTGCTCTATGGTTCTTTTGGCGCATTTTCGGAATCCCAAATCATGATTATTACCACCCTGGTAAGAATGCCCGCTATTTAATGTCGTTCCCATATATACCAGAACAATAGATAGGAAAACGAAGATATAACCTCAGTATCTCAAATCAAGATCATGGATCATCACAGAATAATGCAGCATAATAGAAATGACCACGACATCAACTGAAACCCAAGGTGTGTCATATATGATAAGTAAGATTATCTCTCGAATTATATCCTATAGTCCTGCTTGATCATATGAAGATTTCAAACAACGTCAGGAATTCAAAGAACAAGTATACGCTTGTAGTTAGTCATGTCTGTAGCTTCAAGCCTTATCGTTTTACCATGCCTTCGGCACGTATCTCTAAAATTGAAGTCTATTACAAGAGTAATGGCATATCCTATCTCTATGGTGTGCATAAAAACACATGTCACTTGACTCTTCTTGGGCATGCTCACACCAAGGTTTGATGACTGTACTTGGACATGCTAACACCAAGGTTTGATGACTGTTCTTGGACATGCTAACACCAAGGTTTGATGACTGTACTTGGACATGCTAACACCAAGGTTTGATGACTGTTCTTGGACATGCTAACACCAAGGTTTGATGACTGTACTTGGACATGCTAACACCAAGATTTGATGACTGTTCTTGGACATGCTAACACCAAGATTTGATGACTGTACTTGGACATGCTAACACCAAGGTTTGATGACTGTTCTTGGACATGCTAACACCAAGGTTTGAGGACTGTTCTTGGGCATGCTAACGCCAAGGTTTGAGGACTGTTCTTGGGCATGTTAACACCAAGGTTTGAGGACTGTTCTTGGGCATGTTAACATCAAGGTTTGAGGACTGTTCTTGGGCATGCTAACACCAAGGTTTGAGGACTGTTCTTGGGCATGTTAACACCAAGGATTGATGACTGTTCTTGGGCATGTTAACACCAAGGTTTGAGGATTGTTCTTGGACATGCTAACACCAAGGTTTGAGGACTGTTCTTGGGCATGTTAACACCAAGGTTTGAGGACTGTTCTTGGGCATGTTAACACCAAGGTTTGAGGACTGTTCTTGGGCATGTTAACACCAAGGTTGATGACTGTTCTTGGACATGCTAACACCAAGGTTTGAGGACTGTTATTGGACATGCTAACACCAAGGTTTGAGGACTGTTCTTGGGCATGTTAACACCAAGGTTTGAGGACTGTTCTTGGGCATGTTAACACCAAGGTTTGAGGACTGTTCTTGGGCATGTTAACACCAAGGTTGATGACTGTTCTTGGACATGCTAACACCAAGGTTTGAGGACTGTTATTGGACATGCTAACACCAAGGTTTGAGGACTGTTCTTGGGCATGTTAACACCAAGGTTTGAGGACTGTTCTTGGGCATGTTAACACCAAGGTTTGAGGACTGTTCTTGGGCATGTTAACACCAAGGTTGATGACTGTTCTTGGACATGCTAACACCAAGGTTTGAGGACTGTTATTGGACATGCTAACACCAAGGTTTGAGGACTGTAATGAATAAGTGGAGAACAGCAGGGCATTCAGTATAAACATTTCTTATTTTTTATATCTGTCTACTGTTTCACTATACTATGCTTGAGGAGATACAGAGAGAGACAATGGTGCAATAAAAGAAACTATGCTTCCATGTCGAGTAATACATGAAATCGGTGTATCAATTCCATCGACTCCAGTGAAGATGCACGAACAATCGATGAAGCAAGAATTTATCGTGAAGAATTCCCCTGAAGCACTACCATGTGTGTATTTCATGTGCCCAGCCACTCTTGTGTGAAGGGGTATCGTGCTGTTGAGTGAGGATGTTATGCTGGATGTATGGAGATGCTAGAGAGGTCGCATTCTAAAATAGAACAGGGGCTTTCACAGACGTTTACTATGGACATGAAACATTAAGTAGATAACTAAATGAGTAGAAGCAGTTGATAACGGCCATGTACTATTACTCACCTGTTGATAACGGCCATGTACTATTACTCACCTGTTGATAACGGCCATGTACTATTACTCACCTGTTGATAACGGCCATGTACTATTACTCACCTGTTGATAACGGCCATGTACTATTACTCACCTGTTGATAACGGCCATGTACTATTACTCACCTGTTGATAACGGCCATGTACTATTACTCAGCTGTTGATAACGGCCATGTACTATTACTCACCTGTTGATAACGGCCATGTACTATTACTCACCTGTTGATAACGGCCATGTACTATTACTCAGCTGTTGATAACGGCCATGTACTATTACTCACCTGTTGATAACGGCCATGTACTATTACTCACCTGTTGATAACGGCCATGTACTATTACTCAGCTGTTGATAACGGCCATGTACTATTACTCAGCTGTTGATAACGGCCATGTACTATTACTCACCTGTTGATAACGGCCATGTACTATTACTCAGCTGTTGTTATCTGCATTCACGCTGTTACTCTGGGTTTCATGAGTTGACCTCTTCCAAAATGGGCGTATATTAGAATCACCTTTAGGTTGGGGATTGTACCTGAAACAAATATAGATGACGCAATGCCTTATTTTCTTGATTCTATCATACTAGCCGACCATCCGCGTGCTCACCTTTTTTATCTTTCCTTACACAATATATTCGGACAATATGTTGTGTCCATGACCATGTCTACTCTCCTGCCCTTGCTTTCTAGACCCCTATTCATAACTTGACAGGTGACGTTACCGATGTGCGATGTTTGCCCTGTGATATTTACTAAATTCCGTCAATAGATGGTCCTCATAAGCTGGTGCGTATTGTAATATAGCAATACTTCCACACCATGCGTCCCATAGTATTTCGACATATCCACATAATGATATGATGGCATTACGTCCTCTGCCCTAAGAAACCCTAACATCCCAGATGGGATACATAGTACGGGGTACAATTACCATACAGCTGGGGTCGGTATACATGCCGTTTAATGCTTAATGTGGGTAAAGATGACACAAAAACGTGTATATCTTCTGAAAAGTGTTACTTCAAATATTCTGCACAGATATAGTTCATATTTACATCGAGACAAGGCAGCCATGCGTTTAAAAACATGATATTCGAATTCATTACCTAATAGACATAAGTACTCAAAACGAAAAAAAACAGTATTGTAGTTGTATATCCTTAGAAAAGAGAAGACAATGAACATAGCCATTTAGTTTTTTGAACTATGATATATATTTTCCGCAGGCTTAGCTGACCTTTTCACCTCTCATCTACTTTGCTAGTATTTAAATCGTAACATTTTAGCTGACTTTTCCCCCCATCAAGTTCACCTACATTAATGACCTTTCCTCTGTCCCCACATAATCTGCTGACGTTAAACGTTCGTTTTGCTATCTACTGTTATAGATCTCGCCATTATTAGTCAACAATTGCTGAAATAACTTCAAATCTTTTACATAATTGAAGTATTGGTGCCTTCACCCACTGAACGGCCTTGAATAATCTTACTACCATCATTGAGCAAGAGCGTCGGAAGCTGTACGGCACGTAGCGTGCAAGATCTATGGCGCTACGTTTCGTAACTTGTGTCTAATTCCGCTTAACCCGGGGCTAGGGGCCGTATGAACCCATGTACTTCAAGATCCTCATGGTACCCATATGAACAGCCACAATCAAAGCGTGACTGAGATACATCTTTTTTTAGATGACTACTCTATAACGAATAATATGGATTAAGAATACTGATCAGCGATACGGATTTGATATTTTTGGAACATCATGTGATGTCTTGCCGGCATCATTGAAAACTGTTGACCGCTTCTCTCTTGCAGGAAACAAGCCTATGTTTATGTATACTATGATTGTCTTTTTGAATTTGGTGCTAATACTGTTATATGGAAAATGGAATAGGTCTTAAAAATGCTGGGTCGACATCGGGCCTTGCAGACTAGTCTTTTGTGTTAAATGCCGTCATTTACATCTGACGACGATACAGCTCACCAATCTCCAATGTACGAGTTGTCACAGCGAAACAGCTCACCAATTACCAGTGTACGAGTTGTCAGAGCATTTCCACCATAGCTCTCTAGAGTTGTATCTAATACCGCTTATGCCGGTGCTAGGGGCCGTGTGGTCATATCATCCAAGTTGCCACATGAACAGGTACAATAAAAGCGTACCTGAGATACAACACATATCACGAATGGTTAGATTCTTGGTATGTGCTTTAGAATAGGTTAACCAGAAGACTATTCTGTGAAGTCATGTGACGCAGTCAGTATGTCGGCACCTCTTCCCACTACCCTTATATGTGTTGTAATTTGGATTATGGACGCGGATATTCTCTAATGGACGACGGCTGGATTATGAATGACGGACTAGACGCTTGTAATGGCTGTACCACTTTTCTGTGAAGAAAAAAAAGACGGAGAAAGAAAAAGAACAAAGAAAAACCAAACTGAGCTCTACTAGAATCTTCTAATTCGAAACATAAGTTTTAATCAGCAACCCATGGTCCACTTTATCGAAGTTGTTTGTATTTCCCGGCGAAGTCAAATTTTCTTTCAGTCTGCGTTGTGGCGCGCGTATAAGCATTGTGGCGCGTATGGTAATATGGACGGTGTAGTATTTCTTCGCAGTTTGCAGACACCTGAACTTGGGGATAGATCCCACAAAACGTCTAGTAGCTGTTTCCCCTCAATGAGAGTTTGGAAAACAGGTCAAGATTAAACGCTCTATGCAGCATGACTGGTTCTCCAAATGGCCCTGGCTCAATTATAGTGAGACCAATGACGTATTCCATTGCTTCTACTGCTCCAAGGCATACACAGAAAGCAAAATGACAGCATCAAACAACATCGAGGACACCTATGTTTCCACTGGGTATTGTAACTGGAAGGATGCCATCGTAAATTTCCGCAAGCATGAAAATGCAAAGTGTCATAGGGAGGCGCTACAGAAGGTCCTGATTCTGCCTTCAACTACATGCGATATTGGAGAATCCCATTCTGCACAATACGCCCTGGAAAAGAAGGAAAGGAGGACATGCTTTCTGAAGCTACTATCAAATGCGAGATGGCTTGCACGACAGGGTTTGCCTTTTCGGGGACATGAAGATGAGGACGATTCCAATTTCACACAACTGCTCAAAATTTGTATTCCCGCATTTTACAATCCTATTTGTTTACGTTTTTATCGTCTGTTTCTGTCGGCAAAATTCTATTGAAGTGGAAGGTTTTTAGCGGACCCCTCCTGTGTTCAATTGTAAGTTTATACTTGAAATCATTTTTCTTGTGTGAAATCCCGTCAGGATATGGAAGTACACATATTATATTATGTTGTCCTGAAGTAAAGTTTCAGAGTGTAGTAGTTGTCGATATATTGATCTTTAAAAATTATATTGGCCCTGCTAAATTTAGCGATCGTCAATGAGCCGCCATCTTGGTTTTGGCGAGCACCTGGATTTTGAACTAGAGAAAATCTGATATCTATCAACTTTAGGAGTTTGCTCAGCACTAAAAAATAATATATCTTACAACTATGAGTGTTTAGACTTACCTTGCTGGAAACAATTTAGTCCGATAATGATTAGCTTTCTGTAGTTTGGCAATCATTCTTGCCGTAACCGTAGCAAAAGTCAATGTTCTCGCCACATACACTCTGCGCACATTTGCTCACACTTTCAGGCCGGATAATCTGTCCTTCTTTGGCTAAAGAGCGTTTCCAATTTAAATTAGAGATAACAACGTGAAGCTCAGGAAATATGCTTCAAAGTGATATATGATACACGGATTATCTGATCAAAATTGATACCTATTTTGATGATAGAAACTGACATATGCCTTTTAGAAAAGAGCGTTCAAATTCCCGCCGCCTTGTTGAAAGTCCTACAATCTGCTGCTAGTGACGTCATATTTTTGACTCCGCCTTCACCTCAGCCAATCAAATTACTCGTCTCATTCAAGGCATAGTAACGTTACGTAATTGGTTAGCAACCAAAACCTATAAATAGGATCGAGAAATGACAAATGGACATTCGGTCTCGGAGAGGCGAAGGGCAAACATCTCCAAGCAATACTAAATATATACAAACAGTTGAAGTGCTGATTATTAAATATTCATGGTAAATAAAGAACACAAGACTAAGATCCAGCAAGTACAAATTTATTAAAGAATTACCTTGTAGAGTACTCACCTTCAAGTAGTTACCCTCAAGGATTTACCTTCAGGAAAATTACCCTCAAGGATTTACCTTCAAGAAATTACCTTCAAGGAATTACCCTCAAGGAATTACCTTCTAGGAAAATATATCTTTAGGAACATTTCAGTGTTGCCTATCTTGGTGGGGAAATATTACCCCATATGAAATTACCCCAGGAACTTTCACATTTACAAATACCAATATAAAAGTACCCGTAAGAATAGTACCCTAGGAACTTTTATAACAGAAGCTGAAAATTGAGATATGGTACTTCAAGATAATAACTGGCATAAAGAAAGATGTTGTACATTCTGTAAATAAATTTGGAGACTTGTTAATGTTGAATTTGAACAATTTGTTTGGACAATTGATGATTTTTGAGGATAAGTTGAGAATTTGAAATAACATGTGAATACGACCAGTCAGACGGACTTGACAAGCTACAGCTGAAATATATTAAGATAAATAAATACGAACCTACCTAGTAGCGGCGTCTCCATTGAGTAAGCTCGGACGTTACCAAGAACAGATGAAATTAAGAGTTGTAGTTAACAGACGAAGTAAACAGATGAAGTTAATGGACAAGGTTAACAAAGTTAGAGACCTGGTAAACAGCGAAGTTAACAGGCTAAATTAACAGAAGAAGTAAACAGACAAGCTTGACAGAAGAAATAAACAGAGCTAGTCTAATAAAATAAGAGAATCAACCAAGTCAGACATTTAGGGTAAATTAAAACAAACAAGAAGATTAAAAACTAAAAATAACTTACCTTGAAGTAATATATGGTGGGAGCGAAAAAGTGAACTTGGGAAATTAAGGGTAAGAGTTACCCCTAGCGGGAATCCGCTACAGTATTGTGATCGCCTGTATAGATCTTAAGATTGTAAGAAGTTCTTTTTATCAAGCAGCTACTTTAGAAGACCTTTTCAGTCGGGTAAAAGAAGACTGTATTTTAGGATATTTGAGAGAAATCGGTTTGCTGTATAAGTTTTAATGTTTATGTATATGTATATTCTTTTGGTGTGTTGTGTTGATTACTTCTGGATTGCTGGGATATCAACTTATTTTTGTTGGAATACTTAGGTTGATCATGTTAACTTAGATTGATCATGTTAACACACACCACAGTGAGGACAACAGACCAAACACATGATGTTCTGATGTTCACTGTCAGTTTAGGACATGTTGTACCTTTCTGTACGATGGGGTGATTAAACTCGAAAACTAAGCCACTTTTTTAGTTTCTGCCGCTCGCCTATTATGCCGCCCCTGTAGCGACTACAGATATTCTAAGCAAGAGATGCTAATATATTAGAACAAGGACTGAGAACAGGCACCAAGTTTGCCAGGTTTGCATTTAGCTTCGTAAATCTGTGTTATATACTAAGCTACTGTAATAGCATTTGGCAAGAGCTGCTGTTAGGCTTAAACTGTATCAGGGGTTGTAAACAGTCCAAGTTAATAACCCAGTTTGCATTCAGCCTTGTATATTAATTCTGTATACTTTCCGATCTCCGATCGCGGACGTATCAATTGGAATAATAATTTACATTCTTAGATGCTTAGTGCAAACACTGATTTTACCTTGAAAGTTCTATCCAGTGGCATCGATACTTGCAAAATGCCCGCTTAAAATAATCTCCAGTGGTAACCCGGATGAAAGCCTCATTCAAAGCGGGGCGCCATCTACACACTTGAGTAGTCCAGATGAAACAATGTGATAAATCCATTCACCTGGATATTTTGTCGTGGTTCATCGAATGGGGGCACTATGTAACCGCATCTTCATTTTATCACGCCAATTTCTACGTTCCCACTTCGAACCTGCCTTGATTTATCTGATCACATTCGGAGTTTAAAATCCGAGTGTAACTTATTTCACCTACGAACGATCGACGAACCAATCACAACCTACACACCGATTGTGTGTAGAGTGACATCATCCACAAGTAGCCGCGTCATTCTCCCTAATATCGGGATTGTGTTGGCCCAATATATAGCTCAGCCAATCAATAACGCTCTTATATGACGCATTTCGAAATTCAAATGTATATTTATAAGTTCTCTATACATTGAAGGGGGTCAAATATATCAAAGGAAATTTGAAGTGGGAACGTAGAAATTAGCTTGATAAAATGAAGATGTGTAAGCGTTACTTGTGTAAGACATCTCATTGAGCAGGTAATATCGAAAGACTGCCAATAGAACTCGCAGCAGATCCTCTAGAATGGCCAAGCGATTGTTAACCCTACCGGGCGTGCGGGGAGGCGGGGGGGAGGGGGGGGAGGGGGTGTGCAAAATGCCCCTCCCCCCTACTAAACTTTATGCACTATCTCCGAAACGACAAAAAATGAAGAGCTGAGACTCCGTGACTTTATAGCTTATCATACTTTGAGCTTATTTGCATTATCCCCGAGGAGAGGATCATGTGTAAATTCAAAATGGGGGACCCCCCCCGGCCTGGACAGGTCCCGATAAAGCCCAGGCCAGATAGGGTTAAACTACTTGTACTACTACTATTATACAATTATTGCATGTTATAGAATGGGACATCGACATCAATAGTCGAAACAGTTTCGATGCGACAGAGCATCCGCACTGGCAGACGACCTGAATCGGCCTGTCACCATGAGTACATTGGCCCTAAGATATCAACAAAAACAAATGGGAGGCTACTCCTGGCTGGACTAGCAGATGTCCCCGTGGAACCATTTGTCATGCCCAACGCTCTGCCGTGGTACATGGCATTTATTTTGATGGCTGAAAATCACTGAAAATCACGATTTGTAGAATGACACGTGACAGGCTGTCAACCAATGAAAACATTACGAATTTGCATGAGGTATAATAATACTGCTTGTACTCAGTTAAGGGTACATGCGAAGCCTCGTGGTCTCAGTTTTTTGTCTATGGCGATCTTTGCCTAGGAATTTACCAGTTTCACAGAATGACAATCTCTCGCTCTCATCCAGGCTTGCTCTGCATATCATATTTTCTGCTTTACAGGGGACTCCCCGGCCATAGCAAAGATGAGGAACACCATGATTGCACCAAGATAAGCATCGTATCCTGTATAAAATGATGGATTAAAACCGTTAATTGTCAATTTAAAACCAGCAGCAATTTGAGGCATCTACTTGGACGCAGATGTCGTTTGGAGAAAAAGTATTATTTTTTGCCAGAATCAACTTTATTATATTGTATATTAAGCTTTGATAGATTCCCTTATCTCAAGTATTCATCAGTCTTGATTTAATCAGCCGTGTAAAAATAAGCCATCATTCCGGTTATTTTCTGCCATAACTTCTCCCTCAGGTAGACGATCAAAGGCTATCGGAGCGGACTTATCCTGCCACTCGCTAGACCGAGCCAATAAGAATCAATTTCCACTCATCCGCATGCGCTCGGCCGGGTGTGGATGGCTGTGAGATTTGTTGTTTGCAGTAGTAACAATGCGATGTTGGCGATAACAATGGAGCTAATGATACAGTCTGCCAGATATTTTTGTCCTCGTCTCATGCGGATAGAGTGCCGTGGATGAACAAGACCGTTATCTGGAAATCTAACACTAACCCGTATTTATGGAACTGACAATAACCCGTATTTATGAAGGTTTCCAAATTTCTTATATATGTATAGATATTACAGATTCACCGCATGTCGTATTTTAGCTCTCTTAGTTTGGATGTCGTTCATATATGTTTGCAGGTCGTTCGTATCCTCGCTTGTCTTCTAAAGTTTTGTAGATTTTCAGATTTTTGAAGGCTATGAATACACTCTCAGAAATATTCAGGGAATAACCCTGAATAGGCTGCACATCCACAACTTAATTTACCTGAAATCCAGGGATAATTTCCTGAATTTCAGAAGAAAGATCCCTGAATAAGAGGATTTTCTCTGAAATTCAGGCAAATTTACCACCCTGATTACTAAGTTCCCGACCCTATTCAGGTACGTACAATCCCCTAAAATCCAGGTAATATAGCTTCAATTCATGGATGATATACCTGAATTTCAGGAAATTATCCCTGGATTTCAGGTAAAATCCCTGAAATTGAGTTGTGGATGTGCAGCCTGATGTATTCAGGATTATTCCCCGAATATTTCTGAGAGTGTAGGCATTTTGAAGGCGCTACATTTCAGAATATCTGTGAGTCATATGAATATATAGAGAGTTGTTTTTATGGATATTGCCTTTTTGTTTCATTCCCAAAATTGCCTCGAATGACAGTTAGCTTATCATAACTGCATTTAGCATACTGACTACAACTAATTTGATCACATCGTTTTGATTTGCGTTCAGCGTTAACTTGTGAAACTGTCATCCGTATACAGTCAGTAAACAAAATCGTACTGATCATACACTAAAGCAGTTCCATACGCGAACTTTATTCATTGGAAACACACAAAAAACATATAACATAGCCTCTTTAGAAGCATCCTCGCTCAAACCAGGGGTATCTCTATCCTGGATATTGCCCCTGGCACGCTTGGGCAATGTATCGCGATCAACGACAACACAGCGGTAGATGTCAGCCAATCAGCAAAAGCAATATCCTGCACATATTGACCAATCAGATCACTTAAGTACCGCGACCATGGCGACCGTGACAACAGATTCATAGCTTGTGCGATACCCAGTGGCAGCATCTTCATTTTATCCAGCCAATTCCTTTCCGTTCCCTCTTCGAACTTCCCTTGATATATCTGAACCCCTTCAATATTCAAATAACTTATAGACACGAGACGTCACTGACCTCGAAAACACTTGAAATTCGAAATGGGTCGCACAAGAGCGTTATTGATTGGCTGACCTAATTAGTGGGCACCATATTAGGAGGAAGGACGCCGCTAATAGAGGATGATATCACACGAAGTGGGAACGTAGAAATTGGCTGGATAAAATGAAGATGAGTGGCAGATGAACATGCACCTTTTCAACAACCATGAACATTAATAAATATAAAGGAAACATGGTTTAAAACAAAATCTATTTGAAGAGAAAATAAACCCATTCATCTACCATCAAACATCCAACAAGCCAGGCAAATGTAGGAAACACTGAAAATTCAAAGACGGTCCGCGATGTCATTGTATCCGGCCTCACCTTCCCACTGAAGGACTTGAATTGGATTGAAACGCACGGATTTCTATAAAATTTCACTGGTCTATCCATTAATATTTTATTGTTATGCGTGCTCGGATTAAATATTTTACATTCGGTATCAGCGAATAGTTTAGCAGCGAAAGTAAAACCCAAACGTATTTTTGCTATCAGCGCAGTTTTTCTAGGTCACGTAACTGGAATTTTGGCGGAACGCGGTTTGTTATGCAAGTTGGTCAAGGGTTCGCCTTTGGCTCACAAATAGAAACCTTGACGTGGTGAAGATGCTTTAGAAGCGGAAACTATGTAATTTTTTAGAGTTATTATGTTTAGAAAACATGAGGTTATTATTGGGTAGAGGGACGATAAATATTGGCGGCTCTGGGAGCGTGTTAACGAATTGCGCTGTTCCGAATTGTCAATTGAAGTGTCTGTTCAAAGTAACAGCCAATTAACTGAGGATGCTAAAGCGTGCTTGGCCGAGTTCCGGAGCAAGTCGTGTTTATACTGAGAATACGCTAGAGGACGATCTCTATTTTTCTCAAATATGTATATTTTAGGAGAGGTCTGGACGTCACGAATTTGATTCGAAACTCCTAAAAATAACCTAACTGGTCTTAGTTATGGTAAATCCTCTTTCTGTCGTGATACTTGTCAGACCAACCTTTTTACAAGAAATTTAGATATCTGTGTAACAATATGACGAAGCATGTCTGCCTAGAAAATTCATATGCAAATCTATCATCCGGTGAAAGTCTGTGGGACGAGAATTTAAACAAAAACAAGTTACAACCGTTCATTATCAGAATGATTTGGTCTGCGACCCAACCCTATTGGGTAGTTACCAATACCAATACCCTATATTGGTATTGCGATCAACAAAGATTGTGACTGTGGGTTCAAATGGTCTACGACAGCCTCATTATTATCCGACTGGTCGTCAATACATGTGACTGCTTCGTTGTCTTGTCCATACAAATGATGAACACAATGTCATACAGCCATCATCCGGGTGGTTTTTGAACAGACTGCAGTACCGATGTCTTCAGCTGTTCAGAAATGGACCCGGGGCTTTTCCTGCTCTATATGATCGACTATGTGCAGTAAAACGTGCGTCCATTTCTCTTGTCTGAAATCTGACTTGTTCTCATCCACAGAAATAGTCCACCTTATACGTGCAGCCATATACCCATCGTCTTCACTTCTTCACAACTGCATGTATTTGCTTTGGGCATTTCCTGAGCACTCGCTGAACATCTTGGCATATAGTTGTCTTTTCTTCCAGATTAATGTGACATGTCTTCCGATTTCCTAAAAGCTTATCGAGAGTCTGGAATAGGATAATTGATGCCGAGAGCAATATAACTGTTTACATCATTACACTCTTGAAACTTACACGGTCTCGAGTTTTGACTGAGGTTGATCCGGGCTTATAGATCTCAACAAAGTGACAAGGAGATATACGTTGTCGACCTCAGTTATACTTGGTGCGCTTATGATTTTCAAGGTTAATACGAGATATTGTGAAATTATTCCATTCTGGGTCGAGACTTTACAAATCTCGTTTTGCTCTCGCTGGACATTAAGATCCCAATTCTTAACATTCTGACAGTCGCGTCCTTTGCTCTAAAATTAGCGAGATGGATCGAGAAATTTGTCGGTTGTAACCGGGAAAGCGGTTTGCTTCCGGTTCCATCTCGATCGAAACGTCCCGGTTCTCGAGATACGAAATATCGACAATCTCGAAGGGGGTCTCGATTTCCATATGGCCGTATTTTGCTGCCGTTGATGTGCCCGTTTCTTAGCTTCTCAGGCGATCAGGCACGGGTACCATATCGCGGCCCAAAACAGAATCCCGACAAAGCATTTTTTTGAAGAGATGTTTTCCATGTTATTTTATGTTTAATCGATATGTCCATGTCCTGATCTTTTTCTAGATCGAATCGAAAGAAAGCTTTCTATTTGTGAATATATAATTGAATGATTTCTCCCTTCGATAATTGATTGTATATATGGGACTGGTATCTGATGCGGAATAGATGACGCATGATGTCATATCAGCTGGATATCATCTGAATATTGATATGGAATTTTCACGCGTCCGCATACCACACGAAATATACTTCCAGGGCAGTTGTCTTTCGAAATAGTGTTAACGGTTTTATCGTTATCTATAGCCCAATTAAACCCACCGCATCCTGCCCAGCACGCAAGGTATTGTGGGCGATTCTTGAGACCCAAGAAGTCATTAACATTTAAATGGTACGATATTTGAGAATAGAGCGATATCAGTTCAATATCATACTCAATCCTGAATTGTTACATTTGGATTAAAAAGGAAGAGGAGTGTCAGTATATAGATAAGAAGACACGATCACTATGTCTTGATGTATGTAATCATTGGAAACTTTGGATAGCTTCCATATTGCAAGAGAAGGTGGCACCTCAACTCTGTTCATGAGTTCTGTCAAAAGAATGTCGGACCTGGAGACTAACATGTCGTGATCAGTTTCATAGAGGATATTATGGACAGTGTTTACCTAACATGTCGTGATCAGTATCATAGAGGATATTATGGACAGTGTTTACCTAACATGTCGTGATCAGTATCATAGAGGATATTATGGACAGTGTTTACCTAACATGTCGTGATCAGTATCATAGAGTATATTATGGACAGTGTTTACCTAACATGTCGTGATCAGTATCATAGAGGATATTATGGACAGTGTTTACCTAACATGTCGTGATCAGTATCATAGAGGATATTATGGACATTGTTTACCGTGATAAGTATAATAGAGGATATTATGGACAGTGTTTACCTAACACCTCGTGATCAGTATCATAGAAGATATTATTGGCAGTGTTTACCTAACATGTCGTGATCAGCATCATAGAGGATATTATGGACAGTGTTTACCTAACATGTCGTGATCAGTATCATAGAGGATATTATGGACAGTGTTTACCTAACATTTCGTGATCAGTATCATAGAGGATATTATGGACAGTGTTTACCTAACATGTCGTGATCAGTATCATAGAGGATATTATGGACAGTGTTTACCTAACATGTCGTGATCAGTATCATAAAGGATATTATGGACAGTGTTTACCTAACATGTCGTGATCAGTATCATAGAGGATATGATGGACAGTGTTTACCTAACATGTCGTGATCAGTATCATAGAGGATATTATGGACAGTGTTTACCTAACATGTCGTGATCAGTATCATAGAGGATATTATGGACAGTGTTTACCTAACATGTCGTGATCAGTATCATAGAGGATATTATGAACAGTGTTTACCTAACATGTCGTGATCAGTATCATGGAGGATATTATGGACAGTGTTTACCGTCGTGATCAGTATCATGGAGGATATTATGGAAAGTGTTTACCTAACATGTCGTGATCAGTATCATAGAGGATATTATGGACAGTGTTTACCTAACATGTCGTGATCAGTATCATAGAGGATATTATGGACAGTGTTTACCTAACATGTCGTGATCAGTATCATAGAGGATATTATGGACAGTGTTTACCTAACATTTCGTGATCAGTATCATAGAGGATATTATGGACAGTGTTTACCTAACATGTCGTGATCAGTATCATAGAGGATATTATGGACAGTGTTTACCTAACATGTCGTGATCAGTATCATAAAGGATATTATGGACAGTGTTTACCTAACATGTCGTGATCAGTATCATAGAGGATATGATGGACAGTGTTTACCTAACATGTCGTGATCAGTATCATAGAGGATATTATGGACAGTGTTTACCTAACATGTCGTGATCAGTATCATAGAGGATATTATGGACAGTGTTTACCTAACATGTCGTGATCAGTATCATAGAGGATATTATGGACAGTGTTTACCGTCGTGATCAGTATCGTGGAGGATATTATGGAAAGTGTTTATCTAACATGTCGTGATCAGTATCATAGAGGATATTATGGACAGTGTTTACCTAACATGTCGTGATCAGTATCATAGAGGATATTATGGACAGTGTTTACCTAACATGTCGTGATCAGGATCATAGAGGATATTATGGACAGTGTTTACCTAACATGTCGTGATCAGTATCATAGAGGATATTATGGACAGTGTTTACCTAACATGTCGTGATCAGTATCATAGAGGATATTATGGACGGTGTTTACACTAACATGTCGTGATCAGCATCATAGAGGATATTATGGACAGTGTTTACCTAACATGTCGTGATCAGTATCATAGAGGATATTATGGACAGTGTTTACCGTCGTGATCAGTATCATAGAGGATATTATGGACAGTGTTTACCTAACATGTCGTGATCAGGATCATAGAGGATATTATGGACAGTGTTTACCTAACATGTCGTGATCAGTATCATAGAGGATATTATGGACAGTGTTTACCTAACATGTCGTGATCAGTATCATAGAGGATATTATGGACAGTGTTTACCTAACATGTCGTGATCAGTATCATAGAGGATATTATGGACAGTGTTTACCTAACATGTCGTGATCAGTATCATAGAGGATATTATGGACAGTGTTTACCTAACATGTCGTGATCAGTATCATAGAGGATATTATGGACAGTGTTTACCTAACATGTCGTGATCAGTATCATAGAGGATATTATGGACAGTGTTTACCTAACATGTCGTGATCAGTATCATAGAGGATATTATGGACAGTGTTTACCGTCGTGATCAGTATCATGGAGGATATTATGGAAAGTGTTTACCTAACATCTCGTGATCAGTATCATAGAGGATATTATGGACAGTGTTTACCTAACATGTCGTGATCAGTATCATAGAGGATATTATGGACAGTGTTTACCTAACATGTCGTGATCAGGATCATAGAGGATATTATGGACAGTGTTTACCTAACATGTCGTGATCAGTATCATAGAGGATATTATGGACAGTGTTTACCTAACATGTCGTGATCAGTATCATAGAGGATATTATGGACAGTGTTTACCTAACATGTCGTGATCAGTATCATAGAGGATATTATGAACAGTGTTTACCTGACATGTCGTGATCAGTATCATAGAGGATATTATGGATTTTGTTTACCTAACATGTCGTGATCAGTATCATAGAGGGTATTATGGACAGTGTTTACCGTATACTTGATTTCAATAATTAGTGAAATATGTTTGACGCAAAGAAATACGAAAATCTCTGGACAAGAAAACGACTTTCTGTGTGTGAAATTCTGATAAATTTATTCAACTGTTTAGCGTTTCCCTCCTCGTGTAATCCGTTCGACATGTAACTTTCTTCTTCCAATTAAACAGGTTAATGAATGGGCAGTGTTAACCCATAAAGATACCAGGAAACACTCTCCCAACGTGCTTCCAGTTTTACCTGCAACTGGGATTCCTTGCTGATGCTGTATTTCCGCCGACTTAGCAGTCAAGGTTTGTATTTCCGTCATTAGCTTCGGTCATTACTGTTTCTTCTCATTATCTAACCCGCTGTGAACGTTCCACCACCAACCACGCCTGCCCGCAGCCATTCTCTCTCGCGTTTCCAGACAAAGAACGTGCGCTGAAGACACTTCCTTCAGAAGCTGTCTCTTAAACAATAGTCGATGTTATGGAAAAGAGAGAGAGAGGCCTTCACAAAAGGCCATGCTCCCGGCACTAAGAATCATTGAACTGCTACGCAGCCATTTAACTTCTTAATGCGCTTTATTTCTAGAATTGTCGAGCGGTTGTTGGTGTTGTTATCATCGTGTACAGTTCGGAGATTCAGAACTTGGATACTCATATTCAGTAGTCAACATTACATACATTTGTTCATTACATTACATTTCTTCTTCAGAAATTGCAAGAAAAATATCGAATCGGGAAGTGCATTGCAAATGCTAATTTTCCAGGGAGAAATTATATAAAAATGGTATATACTTGAAAAATGTTTCACATCCCAAAGCAGTCAAATCCTCACGTCAGCTCAACGGGTTTATACGGGCGCCGGAAACGAACTCTGACAAATATATTTCAAACTTGTGTGCATTTATTTGCAAAAATTATGTTTAAGGCGAGTATTCATTATGCTCTGTGTATTTTGTTCAAGATGGTCATTATATTATTGTTTATGTTTGTGAGTCAGACAAAGCTCATTAAGACCAAAAAAAAATGACATTACAAAGCTCCAGCAAATGGCAATACCATGCAAACGATGCGCCTTTTCATTCTCTGAACCTAAGTTTATCTGTTTTTTTTTACTAGACTAGGAACTGACCTTCCATCGCTTTATTTTTTCCAGATTCCGTGTCATTTGCTTCCATTTTGAACAATCTCTCAAAACGTTTTTTTTTCGAACCATAGATATGTAAACTACTAGTGGTTTACACGACACAAACAGCAAATCTGAATGATATTGATTCACGAAGGAGCATTTTCTGGTTGCATGATGTGCTCTCGTAGAGAGTCTAAAGGGTTGAAGAACATTTGGTTGCAGAATAACAGCGTGGGCGAATTGTTTATTTACATAAAACATTGGGTTGATGGCCGCGAAATCCGTATGTGAAGCGGCTCTTAAACTAAAATTCCAATCAAGTGTCGATCCAGTCCCCCGATTCTCCCTCTGAATCACTCGTGATCCTCATTTTTCTTCCCTACACCCCGCTTCCACAAATTTTGAAGAAATTTGGCGAAAACATCACTTTTCTGGTACGCCACATGTCCGCCATTTTGAATTTACCCATGATCCGCTGCTCGGGTGGGGGGTATGCAAATAGGCTCAAACTAACCCCAAATTATAAGCTACAAAGTCACGGAGTATCAGCTCGCAATCGTTTGTCGTTTTGGAGCAAGAAAACAACAAATGGGGGGGGGGGGGGGCGGAAAGTAACCCCCCAGGCCAGGTAGCTGGCTAGATCGATAGTGTGTTGTTGTTGTTGTAATGTTTTTGCTGTCACCCTAGGAAGAGTTTGAATATCTTGAAATGAACAAGTCCTTTCAAACTGGAACTCCATGCATCTGTTATTCTGACTGTGTTCGTACACCACTGGTACCTTGATCAGTATTTGGATGAAAATATGTTTTTAACATTTCTGGACTTTAATCGAGACCTTGAAAAAAAATCTGAAAATGGTGTTTACAGTGAGATCAACTGAGCTGTCATTATCGCCTGTTTTCTCGTATCATTTTCCGCAAAAAAACTTAGTATGCCCCTTCTCGGAAGTATCTTGCTTTTCTCCTGTCCGTCCATCTCGATGTCATCGGTGGATTACAGCTAAATGGTTTAAGCTATATGGGGGTCTGATATTGTAGGGATGTTTTTTTCCCCAAGAGCCGACGATAAAATTTTGGTGCCTAATTATTATAAATCTGGACTTTTGCCAACTCTTGCCCATTTCTTCGTGCTGAGGTGATCAGCGGAATACAGCCTATAGGCTTAAATATATGGATCGGAACTTTTGCGGAGATGTTCCTGTAAACGAGTTGACTGGTTAACTTTTTGTCCTCCGCCGCAACGCGGCAGGGGACTTTAAAATGGTTCTTGCTTCTTTGTGTCCGTGGATATCCGTGTGCGTCCGTGGAGGTCTGTTTGAATTTTCCGCAAGCAATAACTTACAAACGCTTTGTTTGATACTCCTGAAATTCGGCATACACATTCTTTGCGACAAGACGCCATCTGGCTGAAGGTGGCGCCACTGAGTCAAAATGGGTCTTGCTTCTTTGTGTCCGTGGATGTTCTTGTACGTACGTGGATTACCAGTTCAAATTCTTTACAAGCGATAACTTCCAATTATTTGGTTCCTCGGAAATTTATAAGCATCACTGCGTTTCAGCAATATCTGCCTGAAGGTGGCACCACTAGGGTCCATTCCGTTCATCCGTGCTGCAAGCGATAACTTTGAAACACTTCGACACTGAAATATGCTACCTTGCCGTGTAATAACTTGAGAAACGCTCATCGGATTCTTCTCAAATTTGGTATGCATATACCACGCCATATCAGATGTCACTTGGAATTGAGTTTCGCCCACTTGCGCTTACAGGTGGCGCCATTTGGCGGCAACCTACAAATTTGGTTTCCGGGCAGTAATTTGAGAACTGCTCATCGGATTCTTCTCAAATTTGGTATGCATATACCTTGCTATGAGATGTAGCTTGGGATTTTACCCACTTAGACTGCATGTACCATGTCAGTAGATGTTGCTTGGGATTGCATTTCGCTCAGTTGCACTTACAGGACGCACCACCTGGTGGCAAAGTCTAAATGTCGTTTCCCGGCAACAGATTGAGAACGCCTTCAGATTCTTGTCAAATTTGGTGTGCAGATAATATGTCATGAGATGTCGCTTAGGGTTGCATCTTGCCCACTTTCTAAATTGGTGATGTTTATGGGGTTAACATGTAAGTAAGCGAGCATAGGAAGATGATCTGACGTGGGCGGTAGGAGGGGGTGAGGGGACGGCGGGCTTAATGTTCACGAATACCATAATAGTATTACGCGCCAAACCCACCGAAAAAAAAAGAAGAATTTTAGAGCCCCTTTGCAGTGATCTTTCAGATACTCATTAGACCACCACTTCTTTATATCAAAAAGTAACTCGAGAGACATTTCTTGACAGATAAATAATCGTTGAATAAACTTAAATATTGTAGCTGGAGTTTGAAATAGTGATATACCGGTACTAATAGTATTTTACAAAATTTCCGTGCTTCACTGTGTGGGAACTATATTACAGCAGTAGTCAACGTAACCTGTTCTGTCAGCCGTTCAGTCGATCTCTAAAAATGGGGAGGTAGAAAGACCCTTCCACTTCCTTCGGCTATACAGTAACAGTTGCATCCTTCATCCCCTGTGAGCCAACAATGCTCTCAAAACTATCGCTGCCATTTCGGCGGGGGACCTAAATCCTCTGACTGCTTGTCGTGTTTATTTCGATACACATATTACCTATTTGCCATCAATCTGGGTTCAAGACTAGTTTTTCAAGCTAGGGTGATCTAGTGAGCATAACAGAGACTAGATGGTAGGAAGAGCTAGGTCCTATGAATATTGAATTTTGTAGGAATTTTCACGCCAGTGAGTTGTCGATTGCCTAGAGTAGACTACACGTATTTTATGCATTTGTATATAAGAGAGATGGCTGCCGAGGATGGTACATTATAGTATTGATTGTGTCATCTTGCCATATTCCATGTCGACATGCATGCATAATCATTGAGAAATAATTTTCTGTCAAAACTGGCTATTTTAAATAATGACATATAGGACATCCTTGATGATACGCTATCCAATTCTCTTAAATAATTAGATTGGGATTAGTGACCAATCTATTCCGATTGAAAATTAATCTATTAGATTTATCTTCCCAATTTGTTAGGATCTATTAGATTGAATTTTTCAGTCTACATTAGATTCATTTGTTCTTTTTCAATCTAATAGATTGAAAATAATTCCAACTGAACCGAAACATTGACATTTTAATCTGTGAAGATTAGATCTTGTCTCGAATTCCAACCTTCTTAGATTAAAATGTCAATCTTTCGATGCGATTGAAATTATTGTCAATCTATTGAAAAAGAATAGAATGAATATAATAATAATGTAGACAGAAAATTTAATCTAATAGACCTTAATAAACTGGAATTTTCAATCGAACTAGATCGGCCACTACCTCCAATCTAATTAGGCATCTCTAGGGATGCCTTATGTGTTCGTCAGTTTCTTCTTTCTTTCGTTTCTTCTTCCTTTTCCCAATTTTCTTTTCCGTCGGGTAACTTATGAATGCCTTTGTCAATCAACTTCAAATTTGTGGAGCATATTGGTCCTGCCTAGGGGAAGACACCTATTGTTTTTCAGCGCTTTCCGAATCTGGAAACTGGGTTATCTACAAATCTCCTTATATGCAAATTTCCCTTTTATGTGTTTGTCAGTTTCTTCTTTATTTCGCTTCTTCTTCCTTTTCCCAATTTTCTTTTCCATCGGATAACTTCCGAATGCATTCGTCAATCAACTTCAAATTTATTGTGCATATTGTTCCTGTCTAGGGGAAGATACTCATTGTTTTTAATCTCTGTCCGAGACTGGATACTTGTGTTTTATCTACAATTTGTGTTATATGAAAATTTTCCATCTGGATCTATGGCAAGTGGCTGCCTCTGTTTGAGTACCAATTCCATATTTCCATTTGCATAGATAGCACATCAGTGGTTGGTTCACAATTATGACTGTCAAAGTAGTCTGAAGCCATTTGCATCTAAAGTACATTCAGTTCCTGGTTTACAGCCAGGTCATCAATTGTGTACAGTATGGTGATTTTAGGCCCTGGAACATGTATATACATTTCTTCCACAAATGAATTAAACAGAGACAGTGGCCTTGCAGATTTTAAGCCGTTGACATTGATACATTAATTCAAGAACATCTTAGTGTCAAATCTAGGTAGGAGGTACAGGTAACAAGGCCATGTGATTGGGTTTTTTTTGTGCTGATCAACCTATAGGTGGCGACACCTGGGGGCAAATTTAAAATTTAATTTCCGGACAATAATTCCTGAAAAACCGAACAGATTTTTATCGAGCCCGTAGCTTTAGCTGCGGAAAGCCCAATATAGGGATCTAAATGATGTCTGTGGATGTCCGTGTTCCTGTTCCTGTCCCTGCTCTTGTCCCTGGCCAAGAAAGTTGTTTTGGACTTAAAAAATTGTTCCTGCCCACAGCTTCTCGGCCCCACGCTATGTCTTCTGAACTAAGCTCCGCCCCCCCCATTCTCATATGTTCCGGGAGATTATATGATGCTACACTTATTCAACCTATGCAGTACCCCCAGGGCACCAAATGTTACAAAGCTTCCAAGACTCAGGTGATACTAACTTACCTGAGATGCAGTATACATTGTTTATACACACACACATGTTGAATCACCTACAATATATTCCTCTATAGTAATTACTAATAGGTTGATGACATTATTTTATTTCAAAAGTACAATATGAAATAACCGTCGGTGGTTCCCGCAGTACTGAACCCCTGTTAGTTTTGAATTTCGTGTGGCCTTAAATGAAGGACACCATTTCCTTCAATTTCGCTATCAAATCATTCTATTCCACATCATATGATTTACCCTAAGCTTTTGCACGAACCATATTTTATTTCAGAAGGATAATATAAAATAACTGGCGAGAGAATCCCTGTAGTACCGAAGCCCTGTTAGTTTTGAATTTCGTGTCGCCTTAACTGAGGGTCACCATTTCCTTCAATTTCGCTATCAAAGCATTCTATTCCAAATCATATGATTTACCCTAAAGGTTTTGCATGAACCATTTGTGTCCACACATGTAACTTACTATATTAATATAAATTGAGTTCCTAAAGTTTGGGTGCACCCTGTGCATATGATCATTTTCCTGAATTGAATTGAATTCAACCTTGTGGTTTTTCAGACTGACAGATGATGGCACGCAGTTGTCAGTGTTGTTGTTTCAAGTGCAGAGAGCTTTCTATGGCCTTCATGTCAGCATACCTACCGCTACCCTCGAGAAGCGCACGTCCCCACCCCCAGGATCTCCAAAATTAGCCCTCGCCTGACCCTCATATATTGCGTTTGAGCTTATGTATCCGATATATCTTGGCTGAAAGTTGAAATTTGTGTGTAGTCTGCAATGTTGGTATAATTCTGCCACCCCTCAATGAATTGCAATCCAAAAGGGTTCAATTTATCAGGCACAGACCCATGTTTTCGAACTTGGATCTTGCTTGGAATTGTTTTTCGTGCAAACCAAGTAAAAATTGCATTTCCAGACAATACCTTTGAAAACCTTATCTTTCCAAATTTGGTGTGTGGGTACCTTGCCTAAAGATCTGGCTTGAGATTTGTTTTTCGTGTCGATTCGGGTCGTGTTTAGTTGGCGCTACTTGATGGCTAAGTCAAAAGTGTTTCCAGACAATAAATTTTGAAAACCTGGACCGATTCTTTCCAAATTTGGTATGTGGGTACCTCGGCTCAATATCTCGCTTAGCATCGTTTTTCATCCAAATATAGGTGGCGCCAATTTAAAATTAAATTTCCGGACAATAACTTTTAAAAACTTGAATGGATTCTTTCCAAGTTTGTCTATGGGTACCTTGCCTGAAGGTCTCGCTCGGGATTATTTTTCGTGTCGATCCGCTTAGGTGGCGCCACTTGTGGGCCAAGTTAACATTGTGGTAAATCTTAACAGATTCAGTTTTCTATTTCCAATGTCAAGGGATCTTGCCTCAAGATCTCGGTTGGGATTGTTTTTTATACCTGTGGGCCGAGGTAAAATTGCATTTTCGGACAGTAACTGTTGAAGACCTGAACGGATTCTTTCCAAATTTGGTATGTGGGTACCTTCCCTCAAGTTATCTTCTGGGGATATTTTTGTGCTGATTCGCCTTTTGGTGGCACCATCTGGAGGCCATGTTAAAATTGTTTTTCCTGAGTATTACGTTTTCACTCTCTTCACAAATAATGAATTTTCCTTTACTTAACATGCAAAAGGTATGCCTCCTCGATCGTATTCGATCGACTGTATCAAGTTATTTAAGAGACCTACGTCAATTTCTTTCCTTGTTAGGGACGTTGGTTCATTCTTGGATTAAATGAGCGTACCTTGGTGATCCTAAAACGCCATTTTAAACAAATTTTGAGAAAATTCGAAGATCTTGTGTACCAAAAAAATGAAAATTTCACAAACATGTAGAAGTCGTCTTATTCGTTTTTTCATAATACTGCATCAAAACAGCCGGAATTTTATATATCTGAAAGATCAGTTCGTTATGATTTGTTGCTGTTGAGATTTTAAACTTTCCCCAGCAAATAAGTAACAACAACAACAGAGGTTAATGGTCTATCCCCTTAAAGACAATGACAAACAAATAATTCAAACATATGTATATATACAATCTGATCTTTATTACTTCAACTGGAATCGTTCATGTTTCGTATTGATATGAAGTTACAAAGAGTTCATCAAAAAGCGTTAATTGCGCCATATAAATAAGACTATTCATCGAAATAATATCTTATAACGGTATACAATGAAGAATACTAGACTTACTCTCATATCCAAGTGTCCTGTACAGCAGAGAGTTAAAGTCACAATATTACTCTACACAATATAATTCTGACCACATAAGGCAATACGTATAGCCAACAATACTTTTATTGGCATAATGTCTTATGTTCATTGTTTAATATCTATGAATTTGTTTTGTATATAATAAACACAATTAAACTACAAACATAACATTATAGATTAAGGATTCAATCGGGATGCAAAATAAATAATTTTTCTCAAATACCGTCTCAGCCACAATGTTGGTACATATAATAAAATCGAAACTTAAACAGAAGAATACATCTGGCGCATCAGATTGATTCTTGAGCATTTCTTTATACTGATCGTGAATGTCGGAAAGATTTTCTGTTTTCTTAAGCATGTCAAACTTAGTCGACAATATACCTGAAATACGAGAAGCGAACCATTGCAAATGTCATGAGAACGTCAATGCGAAAGAAAAGCGATCCACTTTCAAAACCAATCGATGGTAATCTTTTTGAATTAAAAATACTGTTTCCCACAAAATTGTAGAGGTCGAACGTCACGTATTGGCGTAAAATGCCATGGTATGCTTGTGACAAGGTTTTATTGCAAAAAAAAATGTGTCAGTAACTATTTTACAAGCTTCCATTATGAAATACCCCTGCGATATTCCCTCAAGAAAACGAGGATGGCATTTTTTTTCGAGACTTAATGCACATATATTGAGTTATAGAGCAATGGCACATCAATTGGAACTCTTCTGCATGCTTGGGGCGATTAATTTATTCCATACACAGAGGTTTTGGTATGGCAAGAATTGTCGTCCGAGATATAAAAAATGTATGATCCTGTATTACTGTATTAATGTATGATCCTGTATTACTGTATTAATGTATGATCCTGTATTACTGTATTAATGTATGATCCTGTATTACTGTATTAATGTATGATCCTGTATTACTGGTTCGAATTCTGTGGAAAAATGTACTGGATTTGGACCAGTATTTTCTTCTCTTCGTTCGTAAACTTAATGTAACGTACTACTAAAGTCTGTCCATTTGAATTAGTTGTCAAAATTGGAGCTTGTCAAACATCAACAGTTAACTATATGCATAATTTTTCTTTTGCAGCGTGAATAAAAAAACTGAACTGTAAAATATGACAACTATTACTGTGATACTGATTATATATGACGCTTGAAATATCTATCTATGGCCGAATGATAACCCGCACACACCTGTATGACCGTACATGGCATTATTTAGCTTTGTGACAGTGAACATGAATGCATTATGACGTCTCTGTATGTAATTTAGCCCCGGTACATGAGATAACAGTACTGGGGTTTTACGTGGCGAGAATTACAAAGTTATTTTCAAGCGTCATATATTATCAATATGACAGAGTAATGGAGTAGTCATTTTGTTTGTCAGAATTCAGTTTGTCATACACGCTGCAGAAAAAAAGGAAATTTATGCGAAGTTAACTATTGATTTTTGATAAACTCCAAAGCAGACGCGACTAATTAAAATGGACAGTCTTTAGTATCATAATTATGAAGAGCGGTCTTTTCATCGCTTCCTAGGCATGCAGTCTGGCCCATACCATCGGTCACGCGAGACACCTATTCGTGCCTTCATATGTGGAGAGTTCCACTGTTTTACCGTCTCAAAATTGAGTATTAGTTTGTGTTGAACGTTAATTTATTTCAATCTCCTTCCACTCACACAAATTTTGATATCCAACTTCCTCCTGTAGGCAATCAGTTGGTCATTTGAGCAAGGGGTGTAATGTGACCTGTACATTCACTATCAGTTTGCTTGGTGATAATTATAATTTTACCAGGAACGCTTGCGCCCAGGTGTCCAACCGAAGCACAGAAGGCAATATCCACTATTCTGAGAAACATTCATTATTTCACTGGAAATGTCCTGTTGGAATAGGTCAAGGTCGCTGGTGACATGAAGGTTGTAGACAATGATCATATACGTGTCTGGTGTGAGTTTAGCAAGCATATGCCCAATCTGCATATTATCCCGGAAAAAGGGCCCGTCCGTTTGTCTGTCATTCTCATGACATCACATTGTACACTTTCTGTACTGTTAGATATCGATAGTTTAAGAGGTTACAAATTCCGGCAATGGGAGAATGTCTGTCTGTTATCCGTCTGTCCGTCCATCTGCGATCGAAAGAGTTGCAACGCACTCTGATTGTTTATAAAACCACTGTTGGTAACTGCGTAACTGCACCTACAATGGCATCGGACAGACATACTGACAGAAAGACGTATGAGCGTTAGACTGATGTAATCCCGATTCCTTGCCCATATATATAAACAATATTCACTAATGATAACATTAGTACTTTCTCTTTGGCGGAACAACAAGAACTTCTCAATGTCATTGTGGTTTATGGGATTTGAGAATATTGAAAAATAGTATACAGGTTTAGAAAACACGCTGAAAAACCCTGCAAGTAATTTGCTGAAAACAGTGCCTGGAACGAGTTATACATGATACTAATACGTTACCGGTATCATGTGTACGTCTCGTATATGCTCAGTGGTCACTGCAGTGAACCTCATACTAGCAAATATAATGTGTCACATCGTACTGTACAGGTGGTTCATAAAGTCATGCTAGTGTCATGTTCTCAGACTGCCATCCAAGATAGCCACCACCGACACACCAGCCAAGGACAACCGTCGACGGAAATCATATGCAAGCACTTTTGTTGAATCAACTTGAATGTGTAAAATAATGGGGAGACTGATGTCAGACCGGGGCCACGGTATGATGAAGGTGGTGATGATCAAACGATGTAGCACAGCGATAATGCGCCTGTAATGGTTCGTTCTTCAGTAAGGGCAATGTTAAGTTAGCCATGTTGTTTCTGGCATCGTCTAACATTTTGAAGTTGGCCATGTGAAGATCATGTGATAAAGATGGCGTCATCAGGGGCTGGCCGTTGTTACACAAGGGATGAAGACGATCGTGTTTGAAATTCTCACCATTCATCAGGTCTCTGAAAAAGAGAATGAACATTTTACTGAGCATGATTTGTTCGACAAACGTGGCTTATATATTGCCATATCATCACGTTTATAGATTAGGCTGTAACATTATTCATTGAATGAGTTCAATTTTCATGTTTGACCTGTTATACCGGCGAGCACATTAACTTCATTCACTTTGCCATCAGATAGTTCCTCAAGTGATGTGGTCAATTCGGTAATTTATTTCTTCACATTTCTCGGGTTTTAACATTCAGTACGATCATGAAGGACATGAACAATACTGTCTGATTTACAGGACAAAAATCGTCCGTAATATTCACTCTTGTTCTGGAGCAAGTGCACCAGCGATTTAAAAATCAGGTGTAACCATCCACATTCATTATGTGATTGTTCACCTCCCTTTCAGGAAGGAAAAAGAAAATGTTGTGCTACATGGGAATGTTGTAGATAATATTCATTTAAGAAATATTCCTTGTATACTGCGGTAAAACACCTAGAATAGAGACTAAGTTTGGTAACGAAGGCCGTAAGCCTGAGTGATCAAGCGTGAAGACTCATCCTATTGCAGCGCGATCTACTCTATATGTTTTACCGCAGTAAACAAGGAATGATTTCTATTCTACCATACTGAAAACGACATAATGTGATGTTTCCTGAAAAGAAAGATATTCTCGTGTATTTAAAACTGGATTAATAAAATGCTTTGGCCCGCCAATTAATCGAAGCAAGCAACACCTGTAAGTTGCGTGCCTGAAATCGACAAGGGTTAGAGAGTCCACAGTATGGCAGCTATAGGGGCGTGCTAAAACGCCATTAACGATCAAAATGATGCAAGCGTGACCCTTGGTTTAGAATACATGTGAAATTCTTCCGTCATCCAATGATTGGATTGTGTACCTATCATACGTCCAAAAAGGTTTAATGACATCAGCAACTTTGAATAAATCTCCGCGGAAAAAAAAACTGTTTCTCCAACTTTAATTGGCTCCATGATGTACGGCGACAGGATGTACAAGAACATACAGGCAGACGATAAATTTTGATATCCATTTCAATCCTATTACCCTTTAGGGCGAGTTCAGCTGGACACGCGAAGAAATTATGACGTCATATAATCCACACCGAATCGGTTGTGAGGTACCATCTAATGGAACTAGATGCCATGGGCCTCCTTCATTATATGTAATAATTTGTTTTGGTAAAGCACATTGGGTGTGGTAGAATCAAGGATATTTTAATCATAAAAATATTCTCAGTTTTCCTAACAATCTACTACATGGTCATCCGTACTGTGTTGAAAACGCCTGGTCATGATAGAGAACGAGATTATAATGATTATCGTAAAATCAAGAAAATATACGTTCTAAATGGTATCTCAAGTTCCACGTTTGGAGGAAATACATGTGAATGGTCCTTACAATGCCGGATCAACGTTTAAATGTTTTATTAATAAATTCGTTTTTCTTTCTTTTGTTCTCGCGTCTGTGAAATGATCAAATGTGAAAATTGTTGATGCATTGTTTTAATAGACCATTTCATGAAAACTCAGGAGATGGCTGATCAGCCCGGAAAAGTCGATAATAAGAGTAGAGTAGTATAGATGTCATGGGTGGAGCTCTTACCACAGCCGGAAGTAGTGAAGAAATATCCAGGTTGAAATTACCCCCATGATATCATTAACCCCGTGCTATCGTCCATCTTCACCGGCAAATGGCAGCCAATTGCTGGCACCGGTATACGATCAAAAAGAATATACGGTACTTCTATAACAATTGAACATGTCAGGTATAATCTTGTAGCAGGTGTGTTTCGACTGTAACCTGAGTCCAGGGTGTAGAGTCTCTTCGCTATGAAGAGAAAGCGAGATGAAAACAATTGCCTTCTGACAGTGAAAAAAATGACAATATATTGTCATAACAATGGCTGACGAGAGACCACGATTAAAGGCCAATAAAACAGATCCTCGGACCACGTGATTTAATAAGCGCCCGTCTCGAGTTACATCCGGGTATGCTCTCACACAAAGTTGCAATTGGCCTCTTCAGTTGAACAACACTATGAGAGAAAACAAATCGTCCCCGTCAACATAAGGTACATCCGTTCTTCAAACCTACCTGATCATGAATCTACCATTAGAAAATTATAACTGAAACTACTGGCTGCTCTGGTAACGTAACGAAAAGGCAAGTAGCCTATTTTGAGTTTCATACATTAAAATATATATCTCTATATATATTCATTTGTTTTCTCTAGCCTCATAGGTTCTTCGTCAGAAAACATTTTTATTTGAAATGAATGTTCATTGAGATGAGATTTTTACGACAGATTAGAGGAAAGCCTCCGAGAAAGCATTTGGAGCATTCGTCCTTTTATAATTAGACCTTGCACATAGGTATGTAAATTGATCAAATTGACCCCATCTAGGTGGAGGTGTGTGTGTGAAAGGGGAGGAGGGTGTCCGTTTATATATATAAGCAATACAGCATAAGTTACCAGGTTATGAGCAGGTATATCAAGTTCGCGAAATGCTGGTCGTAAAGGCGCAGGTGTGCTATATTAAACACATCCATCGAAACAGGCCTTGTGGCTTCTTCAAACAATCAACAGGCCATTACTAGGCACTAGGGGTGCGAAATGTCCAAAGAGTAGTCCATCGTTTGTTAAGGTTAATTATCACTAATTAACTTCTCAACTTCCTAAGTGATGCGCGTGAAGTCCATGTCGATGGAAGTGGCCATCTCGTAAGTTACGTAATTAGAGCGGACGGCCTTTTCACACAGGCATCCGTGTGAAGCTCAAATTTCCTTTCCGCTGTACGGATGATGTTAATATTGGGGTCCGCGTAGTTAAAACCGTTGTGGTTTTTTTCGGGAAAGTAACGAAGGCAATCTTTTCGAATTTCAAATCTGTTTGCTACAGGTAACACATAGTCATTCAATGATCCATTGTATTTTGTTATTTTATTTGCGTAAAACTTCATAGTATGCTTGTCGCAAACTTTTGTTGCGAACAAATCGGGCTATTGTCACATTTTACTAGAAATGCAGTTTCCAATTGCTTCGAGTGTATGGAATGAAAACCCCTTGACCCCAAAATATACATGATCCACCGCCTCACATTACTTCATTCATGGACTTGATATCTAAGAATCTTGGATGCTGGGCTACGGATTTAACATAATGCATTTGAAGGAAATCCATCAACATGCGACTTTGATGTACCTGTATATGTGCTTCAATTCTTGAAATTGCATACTTTGCTCCAAATGCTCCTCAAACGCAAGCATGGATGTTCCACCAACATGCATTTCTCAAACTCGCCCCAGTGGCATGAGGCTGAGAGGTATAAGATTGGATTACTCATAGAACTGTATTTATTTGGCAGCTCTCTCGCATGTATACAGTTGATATGACACCTTTATCCCACAAGACTTGCTGCCTTCATAATGCGTTTTGGACAACAAAATATATCATGAAACTACCGACCATCTGTCAGATATTGTCTTTAAAAAGGCGTCATCAGCGACGATGTTGCATTCTTCTCTTGAAGTTGTACCCTCTTTTCGGCAATGTTTATGACGTTGGGTTATTACGGAGACATTTTTGACGTCATACTCCTTATTCAAATTTCAAAGAACCAAGCAGCTGCATGGACAGTATAGTTATGCTACGATGTGTCCTAGAGAAACTGGAAGCCGCCTTTTTGGTAGAATGGAACCATTTCTTGGTTTCAGGCTGATAAAACCTTGCGACAAGCGTTTCGTGGCGTGTCAGGCCAACAAGAAAGACGGGATATGAAGAAACAGTAAATGACTATAATCTGCTCGCAAAAATTCGAAAAGATTAACGTTCCCAGGAATTTGCATAGATTATAAGGAGAGATCAGGTGAAATGAAACACTATTCGAATTACTTTGCAGATAGATGTGCCTCTATCTTCCATGTGCTATGGACAGTACGGAGTATGGAAATTGTTTGCATATTTTCTGTAAAATTACAATAGGATGTGCATTTCTGCTATACGATTACAATTCTTAGTTGATTATCCATTCCTATATAGATAGCAGCACTGCATAGAGAAGGACATATATGCATATAATATCTGACCCAGCATTTATAGCATGGTCTCTCGTCTAAACGTATGTTGACTGTCGAAGAATATACAAAATATACCGTATTGATACTGCACAATTTTTTCGCTGATTTATCGGCGACGATTTTTTTCTCAGCAGTGAATCTTCGCATGATATCCACAGTTATTCTGAGTATTTTTATTCAAAATTTCAAGGGAATCGACAAAATTCTTCAATTCCTGCCATATTATTTTTGAAATACTCCAACTAAATCTGAAGACTACAAAGTTTCACTGTTGTGAGAATATTCAGGCTAAAAGCAGCTGTCAGGAATTATTTTACAGAGAGTAGCTTGCATTATTGAACAATTCGTTTCTAATATACGAATGACGGATATTGCATTACAGCAAACATTTCAAATTGGACTTTCCTCTGTTTGACTTTTACAATATGACACCTCCAACCAGAACTAATCTAATGATTTGAATGTCACCATATCGGCTGTGAAAGTATTTCGAAACATCATTTAGATTCAATATGACACCTTGGAACAAGAACTAATTTAATGTTTAAATGTCACCATATCGGCCATGAGATTATTTCGAAACATATTTTAGATTTAATATGACACCTTGAACTCGAACTAATCCTATGTTTAAATGTTACTTTTTCGGCCGTGAAATTATTTCGAAACATCATTTAGATTCAATATGACACCTTGAACCCGAACTAATCCTATGTTTAAATGTCACCATATCGGCTGTGATATTGTTTCGAAACATCATTTAGATTCAATGTGTCATATTTGAGATGTATTTGAAAAAAAACCGTGCAAAAAAGGTTAAGACTAAAGGTATTTTTCGCTTTTGTGTAGAAGACTTACCCCATGTAAACGTCACAACCATTTAGAGAACGCTGTTCCAGGATCCCTAGAGATAAGTGGTTCGACACCTTATCAGTTTTTGTTCGATTAAATTGCAATAAATAAACTCATCAAAATGAGTTTTATATTTTCTGAAAGCTATAAAACCATCAAAGGAATTCTTCTGTTCACTTCAACTGAATTTTATATACAGCCAGAAAAAAAGTAATGGCCCATCATCCTTTAATGGTGATCAGACCTAGCCAACACCTTTAAAAGGTGATGAGTTAGAGCCATCACCTTTGAATTGCGACGGCCAAGTTATGACATTAACTTACAATCATTGCTCATCACTCTTCAGAGGTGATGGCCATCATTTTCAAAAGTGATCATAAAAAAGGGTGATGTCTCTAACTCATCACCATTTCGGAGTGATGGTTATCACCTTTTTCTGGCTGTGTAAACTGATATGAACGATCGGATTGTGATAATTTCTCCTTTCAATATCCTCCATATAATATCCTCCATATAATATCCTCCATATAATAACTCCATAAAGTATTCATCAAAAATATTTAAACTTTCAGATTATACTTCTCAAACAAAATACCTCAGCCTTCTTTCATATTTCGTCTTGGAAATGATTTTCTTACAGGTCGAAGTTAAATAATTCGAAAATAAATCCAAAAACGCGGCCCCTTCTAATCAAAAGATGGATAACTTTGAAACGGCGAAAAACTTAGAACGAGAGCTATTGACTATCAAGACAAAAGCTTGCAGTCTTATGTGTTGGTAAAGTGAGCTGCTGGTGGTCAGTGACCTTGACCATTATCGTGGTACCAGCTTCCCATTAATACATCTACTCATAAAGATGATTTTCAATGGTTCCTTGATGTTTGGTTTACCCCATGCACTGAGCTTTACCTTTACTTTTCGACCTCAATAGGGTTTTTGTTTGCCGTAAGGTATTCCTTAAAAATGAGGTATTCCTTAAGTTTGGTCACACAGTCCATATCCTTGGACTGGAGTAATAGCACAACCTTTTGAATATTTCTGTTTGGGGAGACCGCGTACATTGGTCATTGATGTAATTGACCTTTGGAAATTTCAGTACCCGGCATGTCGTCTCTCACTGCTGTATTCACTTAAACAAAACATTAATTTCGACGATTTTCTGACCTCAATTTTGGTAAGCGATATTCATGTGATCCCATAGTTATCCTGATCATAGAAATTGGTCAACTTGTTGAATAGTTAATAAACTAATTAAGGAAAGTCAGAAGGAGGAGGAGAAGGAGACCGTCCATTCCATAGGAATGAGTCCAGCATTATTTAGTTCTACCTATTTACAGCGTTGCATCCAAAGGACCAAGTATGGTTAGACGGGTAAATGGCCTCAGAACAGGTGCGGTAGAAGTGCCAAAAATAAAATATTAATACACAAGAAATTGTTGAGTTGGTATGAATTACAATATTACATTGTATACTCAGAAAAGTTTCAAGGCACTGAGTCTCATCATTCTCGAATGACAGGGCTGTGAAGTAGTGTGCAAAATCGCCAATTTTGAGGCGGAAAGACCTATTTCTTTCTATAAACATATGAGGATAAACGATAACCAGAACAAGCTTTATACATTTATATCCAATTATTTTTAGGATGTCACTTTTTTGATAAAGCACAACTACTAGTGTTGGGTGGGTCAGTCCCGTGCGAGACTCGAACCCGCGCCCTCAGAGTTTGGCACCAAATCGCCAGCAGTAAATGCAGTCCACTCGGCCACCTTAGCTTTCACAAAAAGAGGTAGTTCGGAGATGACGTACTTTTACTACCCCTCTGATAGACTGAATAATGGCACAGTTCCTAAAGCCGATATTATATATATATACTAATACCATTTAGAAAGTATAGGTAACATTTATATGCAATTATTTTTAGGATGTCACTTTCTAGATAAAGCACAAATATATATAAGCTTTATACAGCATACTCGCTGTTCAAATACGTAGTAGTAATTATCGTTTATCTTCATATGTTTACAGAGAACAATATGAAAATATTGACTTGTTTTGAGGGGAATATGCAGTTTTGTTGCCCCGAGGATGTGCATATTGCCCGAGCCGCAGGCGAGGGCAATATGCACAGCCGAGGGGCAACAAAACTGCATATTCCCCTCACAACAAGGCAATAATTTCATTATTATATTTATCAAATTAACTCTGTGCTAATCTATTATCTCTCGAGCAAAATATTGTTTGGTGTTTTATTTTGCAAGAGCGCAATCCTTCTGAGTTGGTTGTTTTCAGTGCGCAATCGCCTGCAACATAATTTATCATGCACGAGATTCCACTGATTCGGAGCTGCTTCACTACTATCGTGTAAATCTCACAACACATGTATAGTTGTTCGATGACGTTTGTTAGTTACTCTAATAATGTGCTTGTGTACGATTCTACTTACAATTAGATGGGGGAAAACTTTATTTCTGCTGTATTAATGCAGCTAAAATCAGCTCGACGAACTGCTCCATGATCGGCTGTTAGTAACGCGCAACGCGAGCCAGACGGAGAACGGGGCGACCTCTGTTGTAATTATCTCCCTTTGGTGTATATTCCATGCGGGGTGGAATATGCAGTTTCAGCGGGCAATATACACCCACGTGACCGGGGAATATGCAGTTTTATCTCATTACAATTTATATAGGGAGACACTCTAATAAATATAATAATAGGAATTGTTTTCACCTCAGAATGCAATACTTTACGGCCCTGTTACTCGAGAATGATGAGACGTAATGCCTTGAATTTTTTCTCTATATAATATTCTACTTCATGCTAAGCGAACAATTTATTTTATTTTGGTACTTATGTATTGCACCTGATTCAGGGCCATTTTCCCATCTAAAGATACAAGGTCCTTTCTTGAGTTTACGCTCGGTAGCGCAGGAGGTATCAATCAGTCGGCTAATGTGAAAAACGTGGTAAACGTTTATTACGGAGAACACGAGCAAAAACAAGCGAGAAGGAATTTTCTTCGATATATGACCGGTAGTTTCATCAGCCAAGTTAAATGACTTATAACCCAGTGAAATATTAATTTCCTTAATATTTGTTAAAAAGTTTGAAGAAAGTTAATTATTTGATCAATTGACCGATATGTGTGAGATAAAAAAGCATGACTCACCTGGGCTGCTCACTGACTAATCCAGTCTACATGAATGTAAGTGAATATCTTGAGACATCTTCTTTGACAGCTCATTTTAAAAGCCCATTTTCTTTTGTAAAAGGAACTAATTGTTTGTCATTTTTTTTCATAAACGTTTAGAGTTGATTACGAATAATAATATTAAGCGATTTTTTTTAATTTTGGAAATCTGTTAGGGATACTGGATCCTTACAGTTGGTAGCAAGCGAGGTTAGCTTGTAAATGTTCTGTTCCGCAATTGTACCAGCAGTATGGTACACGGTCTGCCCAATAACCGCATAAAAACGCAAATAACCGCAGAACGCTTTTCAAGTATTATATTGAACATATTTTGTTTGGAATCTAACACTTACAAAGTGTTGTATTGCTACTAATACAACACCATAATGTTGGATATAACACTTGTATTGCTCCTGATACAGCACTATAATATTGGATATAACAATTGTATTGCTCCTGATACAGCACTATAATTTTGGACATACCACTTGTAATGCTCCTGATACAGCACTATAATGTTGGATATAACACTTCTATTGCTCCTGATACATAATGTTGGATATAGCACTTGTATTGCTCCTGATACATAATGTTGGATATAGCGCTTGTATTGCTCCTGATACAGCAATATAATGTTGGATATAGCAATTGTATTGCTCCTGATACAGCACTATAATGTTGGATATAACATTTGCATTGCTCCTGATACAGCACTATAATATTGGATATAATACATGTATTGCTCCTGATACAGCACTATAATGTTGGATATAACACTTGTATTGCTCCTGATACAGCACTGTAATGTTGTATATAACACTTGTATTGCTCCTGATACAGCACTACAATGTTGGACATAACACTTGTATTGCTCCTGATACAGCACTATAATGTTGGATATAACACTTGTATTGCTCCTGATAACAGTACTATAATATTGGATAAAACACTCTTATTGCTCCTGATACAGCACTATAATGTTGGATATAACACTTGTATTGCTCCTGATACAGCACTATATAATGTTGGATATAACACTTGTATTGCTCCTGATACAACACTATAATGTTGGATATAACACTTGCATTGCTCCTGATACAGCACTATAATGTTGGATATAACACTTGCATTGCTCCTGATACAGCACTATAATGTTGGATATAACACTTGTATTGCTCCTGATACAGCACTATAATGTTGGATATAACACTTGTATTGCTCGTGATACAGCACTGTAATATTGGATATAACTCTTGTATTGCTCCCCATACAGCACTATAATATTGGATATAACACTTGTATTGCTCCTCATACAGCACTATAATATTGGATATAACACTTGTATTGCTCCTGATACAGCACTATAATGTTGGATATAACACTTGTATTGCTCGTGATACAGCACTATAATGTTGGATATAACACTTGTATTGCTCGTGATACAGCACTGTAATATTGGATATAACACTTGTATTGCTCCTGATACAGCACTATATAATGTTGGATATAACACTTGTATTGCTCCTGATACAGCACTATAATGTTGGATATAATACTTATATTGCTCCTGATACAGTACTATAATGTTGGATATAAATTGTATTGCTCCTGATACAGCACTATAATGTTGAATATAACACTTTTTTCAACATATTCTGAGCGTTACAAATGTAACAGTTTATATAATGTTGTCACTTCATAATGTCACATTTATAATGTTAAGTAAAACACTTCCGTTTTAAGAGTGTACGACTACTACACATACCGTAGTTCGATCTGCGTAGCTAATTGAAGGAAACATGCGTTGGGACGATGACGATTCGTTGATTTATCATATAATTCACCGATAAGAACACTATTACTAAATATTTAGTATATATAACGTTACAATCCGGAATGTTTCATTCTGATTATTTGCAATCAGTTATTATGATGCATCGTTGAGATTTATGATGTTGACATCTATAGTGCTAAAAGTATAGCACTGTGCTGTTCCATGATCTCAAATTGTGGAATCGCTCGAAAAACAGATATTTAAATCATCCAAAATTCATAAAGAAATGCAAATAGGTTATTCAAATGAACTAGTACTCGCATTAATATAATGAAATATAATGCTAGCCAATCGAATGATTACCAACGGCATAAATCAACAGTGCAACCAGGAAATATTTCTCTAACGAACTGTCTCTTTCTATAGGAGCATTGGCATCTGGGGAAATGTTGATGCATTATTAACAGTATCATTTAACGAGAAAGTTATTATCACGACAGAGTCCGCATTCAGACCAAAAGTATTAATGTGAAATAACGAATAAACAATACAACAAAAAAACAATTACATCGATTTGTGTGTTTTTTTAATAGTTTTTTTGAATTTTCGTGTGTTTTTTTGGGACTATTTCTACAAACATTTTCTTGTTTAACACAGAATTTCTTCCGATTTCTCGCAGTAACGTCGTCAAACTTTCACCGAAAACCAA